>CAVMGG010001001.1:0-32500 GCA_963680895.1 Fragum sueziense | reverse complement strand
CTGACTGACTGACTGACTGACTGACTGACCTGACTGACTGACTGACCTGACTGACTGACTGACTGACCTGACTGACCTGACTGACTGACCTGACTGACCTGACTGACATGACTGACTGACTGACTGACTGACTGACTGACTGACTGACTGACTGACTGACTGACTGACTGACTGACTGACTGACTGATTGATGGACCGGCCCGGCCCGACCCGAACCGACCCGACCCGACCCGACGCGACCCGACCCGACCCGTCGCGACCCGACCCGACCCGACCCGACCCGACCCGACCGACCGACTGACTGACTGACTAACTTACTGACTGACCTGACTGAATGACTGATTGGCCTGACTCACTTGACTGACTGGCTGACTGGCTGACTGACTGACTGACTGACTGACTGACTGACTGACTGACTGACTGACTGACTGACTGACCTGACTGACCTGACTGACCTGACTGACCTGACTGACCTGACTGACTGACTGACTGACTGACTGACTGACTGACTGACTGACTGACTGACTGATTGACTGACTGACTGACTGACTGACTGACCTGACTGACCTGACTGACCTGACTGACCTGACTGACCTGACTGACCTGACTGACCTGACTGACCTGACTGACTGTACTGACTGACCTGACTGTTTAGATAGAGCCTTGATAATTCATACAAAGATACTACCTGATATTTACTTTCATTTAGGAATTAAGACCTTGTCACCTTGACCTTGAAGTTTGACCTACTGTTTAACCTGGCCTACATCTTATACACTGTGCGATATAGAGCTTTGATATTTCACATATGGATAGAACTTGTTAAGACTGCGTCTTTAGCAGTTATTGCTGCAGCATGCCGCATCTATAGCAGTTATAACTGCAGCATACTGCATCTACAATAGTTATTGCTGCAGCATACTGCATCTATGGCAGTTATTGCTGCAGCATACCGCATCTTTAGCAGTTATGGTTGCAGCATGCCGCATCTATAGCAGTTATAGCTGCAGCATACCGCATCTATAGCAGTTATTGTTTCAGCATACCGCTTCTATAGCAGTTATTGATGCAGCATACCGCATCTATAGCAGTTATAGCTGCAGCATACTGCCTCTACAGTAGTTATTGCTGCAGCATACTGCATCTGTGGCAGGTATTGCTGCAGCATACTGCATTTAAAGCAGTTTTTGCTGCAGCATACTTCATCTTTAGCAGTTATTGCTGCAGCATACTGCATCTATAGCAGTTATTGCTGCAGCATGCCGCATCTATAGCAGTTATTGCTGCAGCATACCGCATCTATAGCAGTTATTGCTGCAGCATACTGCATCTATAGCAGTTATTGCTGCAGCATACCGCATCTATAGCAGTTATTGCTGCAGCATACCGCATCTATAGCAGTTATTGCTGCAGCATACGGCATCTATAGCAGTTATAGCTGCAGCATACTGCATCTACAGTAGTTATTGCTGCAGCATACTGCATCTGTGGCAGTTATTGCTGCAGCATACTGCATTTAAAGCAGTTTTTGCTGCAGCATACTTCATCTTTAGCAGTTATTGCTGCAGCATACTGCATCTATAGCGGTTATTGCTGCAGCATACCGCATCTATAGCAGTTATAGCTGCAGCATACTGCATCTACAGTAGTTATTGCTGCAGCATACTGCATCTGTGGCAGTTATTGCTGCAGCATACTGCATCTATAGCAGTTATTACTGCAGCATACCGCATCTATAGCAGTTATTGCTGCAGCATACCGCATCTATAGCAGTTATTGTTGCAGCATACTGCATCTATAGCAGTTATTGCTGCAGCATACCGCATCTATAGCAGTTATTGCTGCAGCATACCGCATCTATAGCAGTTATTGCTGCAGCATACCGCATCTATAGCAGTTATAGCTGCAGCATGCTGCATCTACAGTAGTTATTGCTGCAGCATACTGCATCTGTGGCAGTTATTGCTGCAGCATACTGCATTTAAAGCAGTTTTTGCTGCAGCATACTTCATCTTTAGCAGTTATTGCTTCAGAATACTGCATCTATAGCAGTTATTGCTGCAGCATACCGCATCTATAGCAGTTATAGCTGCAGCATACTGCATCTACAGTAGTTATTGCTGCAGCATACTGCATCTATAGCAGTTATTACTGCAGCATACCGCATCTATAGCAGTTATTGCTGCAGCATACCGCATCTATAGCAGTTATTGCTGCAGCATACTGCATCTATAGCAGTTATTGCTGCAGCATACTGCATCTATAGCAGTTATTGCTGCAGCATACCGCATCTATAGCAGTTATTGCTGCAGCATACCGCATCTATAACAGTTATTGCTGCAGCATACCGCATCTATAGCAGTTATAGCTGCAGCATACTGCATCTACAGTAGTTATTGCTGCAGCATACTGCATCTGTGGCAGTTATTGCTGCAGCATACTGCATTTAAAGCAGTTTTTGCTGCAGCATACTTCATCTTTAGCAGTTATTGCTGCAGCATACTGCATCTATAGCAGTTATTGCTGCAGCATACCGCATCTATAGCAGTTATAGCTGCAGCATACTGCATCTACAGTAGTTATTGCTGCAGCATACTGCATCTGTGGCAGTTATTGCTGCAGCATACTGCATCTATAGCAGTTATTACTGCAGCATACCGCATCTATAGCAGTTATTGCTGCAGCATACCGCATCTATAGCAGTTATTGCTGCAGCATACGGCATCTATAGCAGTTATTGCTGCAGCATACTGCATCTATAGCAGTTATTGCTGCAGCATACCGCATCTATAGCAGTTATTGCTGCAGCATACCGCATCTATAGCAGTTATTGCTGCAGCATACCGCATCTATAGCAGTTATAGCTGCAGCATACTGCATCTACAGTAGTTATTGCTGCAGCATACTGCATCTGTGGCAGTTATTGCTGCAGCATACTGCATTTAAAGCAGTTTTTGCTGCAGCATACTTCATCTTTAGCAGTTATTGCTGCAGCATATTGCATCTATAGCAGTTATTGCTGCAGCATACCGCATCTATAGCAGTTATAGCTGCAGCATACTGCATCTACAGTAGTTATTGCTGCAGCATACTGCATCTGTGACAGTTATTGCTGCAACATACTGCATCTATAGCAGTTATTACTGCAGCATACCGCATATATAGCAGTTATTGCTGCAGCATACCGCATCTATAGCAGTTATTGCTGCAGCATACCGCATCTATAGCAGTTATTGCTGCAGCATACTGCATCTATAGCAGTTATTGCTGCAGCATACCGCATCTATAGCAGTTTTTGCTGCAGCATACTGCATCTATAGCTTAGTTCGAACATGCACGTATTCCGGAATGAAATACTGTAGGTGACAGTCTATGGTTTTGCTAGAAAATTCGCATTGGCCATGGTCAAAAAATGAAATTTTAGGAACATGTTGATTTTAAATGCCATTTTGAAGGCAAGAAAAGCTACTTTTTCATCAAATGGTCCCAAATTGTAAAAAGAGACCTTTTTCAAATTCGCCACACAGTATGCTAGCTCTCAAAGATTATCATCAGTTTTCGTGTGTCCAGAATTGCAAAGTGGTGGAATTGCTGACTTTTGTCGCTAACGCCGGGTATTTTTGAAAGGTAGGAATATGGGCCAAGATAGCGGGAAAACTTCCATGCTTTGACCTACATTAAAGGTAGGCCCTTGAGGGGCATATATGTTTTACAAACATTTCTTGTTTAGATAGAGCCTTGATAATTCATACAAAGATACTACCTGATATTTACTTTCATTTAGGAATTAAGACCTTGTCACCTTGACCTTGAAGTTTGACCTACTGTTTAACCTGGCCTACATCTTATACACTGTGCGATATAGAGCTTTGATATTTCACATATGGATAGAACTTGTTAAGACTGCATCTTTAGCAGTTATTGCTGCAGCATGCCGCATCTATAGCAGTTATAACTGCAGCATACTGCATCTACAGTAGTTATTGCTGCAGCATACTGCATCTATGGCAGTTATTGCTGCAGCATACCGCATCTTTAGCAGTTATGGTTGCAGCATGCCGCATCTATAGCAGTTATAGCTGCAGCATACCGCATCTATAGCAGTTATTGCTTCAGCATACCGCTTCTATAGCAGTTATTGATGCAGCATACCGCATCTATAGCAGTTATAGCTGCAGCATACTGCCTCTACAGTAGTTATTGCTGCAGCATACTGCATCTGTGGCAGGTATTGCTGCAGCATACTGCATTTAAAGCAGTTTTTGCTGCAGCATACTTCATCTTTAGCAGTTATTGCTGCAGCATACTGCATCTATAGCAGTTATTGCTGCAGCATACCGCATCTATAGCAGTTATTGCTGCAGCATACTGCATCTATAGCAGTTATTGCTGCAGCATACCGCATCTATAGCAGTTATTGCTGCAGCATACCGCATCTATAGCAGTTATTGCTGCAGCATACCGCATCTATAGCAGTTATAGCTGCAGCATACTGCATCTACAGTAGTTATTGCTGCAGCATACTGCATCTGTGGCAGTTATTGCTGCAGCATACTGCATTTAAAGCAGTTTTTGCTGCAGCATACTTCATCTTCCCTTACCAAAATATTAGCCCTGCCGCAAACAGTTGCGGCAACTTCGCTGCAAATTTGCGGCGAATTCGCTACAAATATTTGCCGCAAATTTGCGGCCACTTCGTTTTTCGTATGCAAATTAGCTTTCTCGCAAACTATTTGCCGCGAAGTTGCTGCAAACTGTTGCTGCAAAGTTGCAGCGAACTGTTGCTGCAAAGTTGCCGCAAACTGGTCCAAATTCTTCTCGCAAACTTCCCGCAACTATTTGCCGCAAAGTTGCGGCCACTTCGTTTTTCGTATGCAAATTAGCTTTCTCGCAAACTATTTGCCGCAAAGTTGCTGCAAACTGTTGCTGCAAAGTTGCAGCGAACTGTTGCTGCAAAGTTGCCGCAAACTCATCCAAATTCTTCTTGCGAACTACCCGCAACTATTTGCCGCAAAGTTGCGGCCACTTCGTTTTTCGTATGCAAATTAGTTTTCTCGCAAACTATTTGCCGCAAAGTTGCAGCAAACAGCAAACTGGTTTGTTTATATTTCTTCCAATCTTCCTGCAAACAAGAAAGCTATTTGATTGAATGCAGAGTAAAAAAGGTCACCTTTTCGTCATTTTGGGATTTACATTCAACCAAATACTTCCTCACTAAAACCGGAAGAGGCTTTAAATGAAAGTAAGGCCTTGGAAAGCTTTTGATTACATTTGGTGACAGTGATCAGTTTCACATTTTCTTAAGAAACCTCGCTTTACCCTATCCCAAACAAGACCTGGTTTTGACGTCCCTACTAAATAAGGCTGGGGAAAACATTGAGGCAAAAGAAGTAAATACTGATAATCAGCATTTTCTCCTTTTGCCTTAGTATTTTCTAAGCTATATACACAAATCCTTTCTTTTTCTATTTTGTTGTATGCCGCAACTTTCTAATTAATTAAATACCAATTCATTAAAATCTTATCCGAAACTTTTAATTTCTAAAATTAACAGAAGTTGATGTAGGTAACAGTTTTTAAAGAAGGCATATTTCTCGGATAAAAGTTATCTTTCTCAGCTCATTTTCACTAGCAAAACAAATAACATTCATCACCAGGAAGAACAAGATTCTCAATAAACACTTTTAAGGTAGTCCACCCCTAATGAGATTCACGAGACATCGGCATTATTTGGGCTATGTCGAAAACATCTGGCGATGAAACTTTCCATCGCCGAATGTTCACGACCGAGCCTGAATAGCTTCGGATACGTAATGATGCCGCCAAAAAAAACATGATGTTTTGTGAATCCCAAAATGGCCACATTACGGGTATTGTACCTTAAATCAATATCGGTTGTTGATGCATCAAGTCTATTAGGCTGACATTATTTTGTGTTCATCAAGTCTGTTTATTTGATTTTCGATGCGGCATGTTGTTCATTCTGTGTATCAAATCTTCAATCAATTTGTAGAAACGAATTCGCAGTCTGTTGTCCAAGAATCTTTCGTAGTTTATATTGTGCAGGTCCTTCTTCTTCGAATTCTGTATCACTTATTTACACTGTAGATTTTTCTAACACTTTGATATTCATTCTATTGGGCAATAATATAGCCCATTCACTAAAACACTCCAGCAATACATTGCGGCCCTGTTACACTTTACACTTATAGGGCATTACTACAGCCCATATTTACACCAAGCTGTTTCACAAGTGGACACAGGCGGTCAACTGGTCTCTTCAGAGTTTTGTTGATTGGTATATATATAGATCTCGGTCCCCATGCAAGTTTCTTATCTGTGATAGGTCTACATGATCCAACCAATTTTCTGCTTGTTCAGGTCGTAAATTTAAATCAATCATCATTATGATGTCCCCAATAGCAAAGTTTTAGTAACAAGCATTTGATTGACCATTAGAAGTATTATGAAGCTAAATTTTTTTATAACTTCTTACAAAACATGTCTGTACATGTACATGTGATTAAAGGTAAATATTAGTCCAGACTGTCCATACTTTAGATGTACATTGATGTTCAACACTTCAGTTTAACTTTAAGTATTTTAGAACAGCTGACGGACAGTTACTTGTCGAAGTTGTTTAATTTCAACGACGTTTTTATCTTTCATGTCAAAATTGGACTTCTCTGTTGCTGTACGTAGTAGCCAACAGTCTTCATTATATCTCCAGCATTGTAAGGTTCTGTTTACACTGGAAATAAACAAAAACAGACTTGTAAGGTTTAAATTGTGAACAAAAACATTTTTCTCATAATGTGGGGCATTTGTAAACATTGATTTTAACAAGAGGACCATGATGGTCCTATATCGCTCTCCTGAACCTAAATGATATGAGCAACACTTTTGTTCAATTCAATTAATATTTATTACTTTAAGACTGAAAAAGAACTTATGGCCAATAAGGTTGTGAAAATCTAACTCATCCGAGATCTAAATTATGGTGCCAAACATTGTACAGGGCTCCAGATAAGAGGGGGTGGTGACTTTTCAAACTGCAATAATGCTGTCAGTGATCATCAAACCCTATGTTGTAGGTACTCATTTGTATCGTATCGTCAAGACGATTCAAATGAGTACCCACAACACAGGATTTGAATTTGAAAAAACAAGAGATGTTTGTAAAACATATATGACCCCTCAAGGGCCTACATTTGATGTAGGTCAAAGTCCAAGGTCAAGTTAACAAGGTCCAAGGTCATGGTCAAATATGAAAGGTCTTGGTAGGAGGTGTCTATGTGTGAAATATCAAGGCTGTATATGTAAAAGTAAAATGAAACATAGGCCAGGTTAAAGTTTTTCAAAGTAGCCCAAATGCCAAGGTCAAGTTTATGGTCAAATGTGAAAGGTCTTGGTTGGAGGTGTCCATGTGTGAAATATCAAGGCTGTAGGTGTAAAAGGACATGATATATATGCCTGGTTTCAGTCTTTTTAAAAGTAGGTCAAAGTCCAAGGTCAAGGTTGCAATATTCAAGGTCATGGTCAAATGTGGTAGGTCTTGGTAGGAGGTGTCTATGTGTGAAATATAAAGGATGTAGATGTAATAGGACATAAGATAAAGGCTAGGTTAAAGATTTCTAAAAGTATGTAATAATCAAAGGTCAAGGTCACACAGGCCAAGGTCATGGTCAAATGTGAAAGGTCTTGGTAGGAGGTGTCCATGTGTAAAATATCGAGACTGTATTGGTAACAGGACATGAGAAATATGCCTAGTTCAAGTTTTTTAAAAGTAGGTCAAACTCCAAGGTCAAGGTCAAAGGTCATGGTCAAAAGTGAAATGTCTTGGGTGGAAGTGACGATGTGTGAAATATCAAGGCTGTATGTGTAAAATGACATGAAATTTAGGCCAGGTTAATGTATTGTAAAAGTAGGTCAAACACCAAGGTCAAGGTCACAAGGTTCAAGGTCATGGACAAATGTGAAAGGTCTTGGTCGTAAGTGTCCATGTGTCAAATATCAAGGCTGTATGTGTAAAAGGACATGAAAAATATAGGCCCAGTTTATTTTTTTTAAAAGTAGGTCAAACTCCAAGGTCAAGGTCACAAGGTCCATGATCAAATGTGAAAGGTCTTGGTAGGATGTGTCCATGAGTGAAATATCAAAGCTGTATGTGTAATAGCACATGAGATATAGGCCAAGTTTAATTTTTTTAAAAGTAGGTCAAACTCCAAGGTCAAGGTCAAAGGTCATGGTCAAAAGTGAAATGTCTTGGCTGGAAGTGACCATGTGTGAAATATCAAGGCTGTATGTGTTAAAGGACATGAAATATAGGCCAGGTTAATGTATTATAAAAGTAGGTCAAACACCAAGGTCAAGGTCACAAGGTCCAAGGTTAAATGTGAAAGGTCTTCGTTGTAGGTGTCCATGTGTCAAATATCAAGGCTGTATGTGTAAAAGGACATGATATATCTGCTAGGTTAAAGTTTTTTTTTTAAATAGGTCAAAGTCCAAGGTCAAGGTCCAGCTCTGGTGAAAATTCCCAATGAGGACCCAGAATGACCCATGTTAAGACCTCATCTTCATTTACAAACATTTTGAAGACAGTTTTAGAGTAGATTCTTAAACAAGAGTATGTACAAATGCATTTTACATCACTACAGTCTAATTTGCAGCTGAATCTGAGTGACAGTATGAATACCAGTCTACGGTTTGAGTTGCGTCCCTTGACAGGTTGTTTATCTTTTGCGGGAAATCGAAAAGCTCATAACTATTGATTGGATTGTACGTAGTTAAATGTTTTTACCCCTGCAGACGTATAATTGTTTATTTACTTTCTGCATGATGATGTATGGCGAGATTTAAAGGCCCAGCGATTTCAAAAGGCATGTCTACGCAAATTTAAGGTACTCGCGATTGGGAAAACTCACAGGATAGTTGGGAACCGTAGATTTGGAGATTGGGAAACGGCCGATCGTCACTTTGGGAGGAAACCGGTGATTGAATTGGGACGAAGCCGATGCCTTTGGGAAAGGTTCCGTTTAACGGCACTAGTTATAGAAGGAAACAAGAGCCGTCAGAGACGGACAATGCTCCCCGATTAAGGCATTGTCACAACAAATGTATGCCATGTAGAGCTAAGATTAAGCTAACAAACGTTTAGCCCCCTTTTTCCATGACATACTTTTGATACGCAAATTTAAAGTAGTTTATTGTCAAGGGCATCTGATTTGCTACTCAAACATGAAATTTCATCAAATTCTGACCATTAGACTATGAGAAATTAGAGAAAAAGTGTATTTGACCTTAAGTCCCCTTTTCCCATGACGAGGCCTCAAATCCAAAAACTGGGAAAAGTACATCGGCATTATGTCATAGGGAGTTCACATGGTAAGTTTCATTTGATTTGGCCCAAGGGTTATAGAGATATCGCTTCGGACGGACGGACAGACGGACGGAATGACGGACGGACAGACGAAGCGGCGACTATATGCTCTCCCTTTGGGTAGCATAAAAAACGCTGCAACCAACGGACCGACCTACCGACCGACACTTTCAAAACAATATACCCCCTGGGTAGGTTCCAGTTTAGCGGTCCCCAGACAAAATGGCCGCCACTCTGTTACCGTACATTAAGAAGTAAAGGGATGAAATAGCATATTTCTTCATAATCCGAGTCTTCTCTGATGTAAATACGCTCTTTGATATTTTGATTTTTCGCTATTTACATCAGAGAGCGTTGCTCTTTGAAAAAATCAAGAAGTTCGAAACAAATTGTTGCGCATCATTCACTGTCCGATCTTAAACGCTATCGTTAAAACCCCTGATGATATCGATAAATGAACCATTTATTGTTATGGCTGCTGAAAAAATTACGACCAAAAAGTATTTCTAAAAGGTTAATAGGCAATGTTTTGCAACAACCCTCACCTGAGAAGCCTTTGTTTACCTTGACTTTCCATTCAAAACCAAAGGTTATACTCATCCAGCAGGCCGATTTGAAATGAAATTTTTGGTCAGGTATGACAAAAAATGATTTATTGATCTATACCCTACAGTGTTTTACCGAGTGATTCGATATGATACACAAAAACAAAGCTTCAAGTTACTTGTAACGTTACCGAACTTTCCGCTGTTTTCAAAGAGCAAAGCTCTCTGATGTAAATAGCGAAAAATCAAAATATCAAAGAGCGTATTTATATCAGAGAAGACTCGGATTAATTTCTTCATCAATAAAAGGGAAAATAAGCGGGGGTGTGGGGGCGGCAGCCCCCATAAATGATTTTAAAATGAAATGAAGCGGGGGTGTGGGGGCGGCAGCCCCCATAAATACATTCAAGTGGACAAGGTAAATGGACGCCATTTTGGTAGGGACCGCTAAACTGGAAGTGTTCCTACCCCCCTTTTTCTTCGAAAGGGGGCTGCGCATAACAATTACATGACTAGAATATCGATAAAAGACTAGATGCTTGATTGCGGAACACATCTAGTATATCCTCGAATAACCTACCTCCGCCATGCTAAGCTTTATTTCGAAATTACATAAAATTGACTAAAGCTATCGCAAAGATAATGACCCTAACTTAAAGAATAATAATTTTGCAGCACATAAGTCGAAAATCTTTCTCTAAGCAGCGTTTTTTTTCACCAATTGGGAAAGGTTCCTGTACCCCTACAATTGGGAATTTTTTGAGTCGCGAAATCTTGAAATTGGGAAATTTTCGCGTCGTGAAATCTTCAAATTGGGAAAAGTTCTAGTAATATATTTGATAAGTAGTGAATCTTTAAAATGCATCTTATCTGTACACAAGGTGTCAAACTGTCACAAGATACGCCCGTAACACTGCTTTATGTCAACAGGGGGAGCGGGTTGGTAAAAGATACATGGTCCCAGCTATTATACTTTTCGAGATATGCCCTGGACGATTCAAGTATGAAAACAACAAAGGGCAATAACTCAAAATATATGCTAGGTAGAGTTAAAATTCTTGTGCACTGCACTCCTCCTTAGAGAGATCTATACACCCATGAAGTTTCATGATCCTAGCTATAATACTTTTAGAGATATACTCCGGACAAGATTCAAGTATGAAAAACAACAAAGGGCAATAACTCAAAAAATAAGCCAGGTAGAGTTATGGTTCTTGTGCACTGCACTCCCCCTTGGTGAGGTCTATACACCCATGAAGTTTCATGATCCTAGCTATTATACTTTTAGAGATATACTCCGGACAAGATTCAAGTATGAAAAACAACAAAGGGCAATAACTCAAAAAATAAGTTAGGTAGAGTTATGGTTCTTGTGCACTGCACTCCCCCTTGGTGAGGTCTATACACCCATGAAGTTTCATGATCCTAGCTATTATACTTTTAGAGATATACTCCGGACAAGATTCAAGTATGAAAAACAACAAAGGGCAATAACTCAAAAAATAAGTTAGGTAGAGTTATGGTTCTTGTGCACTGCACTCCCCCTTGGTGAGGTCTATACACCCATGAAGTTTCATGATCCTAGCTATAATACTTTTAGAGATATACTCCGGACAAGATTCAAGTATGAAAAACAACAAAGGGCAATAACTCAAAAAATAAGCCAGTTAGAGTTATGGTTCTTGTGCACTGCACTCCCCCTTGGTGAGGTCTATACACCCATGAAGTTTCATGATCCTAGCTATTATACTTTTAGAGATATACTCCGGACAAGATTCAAGTATGAAAAACAACAAAGGGCAATAACTCAAAAAATAAGTTAGGTAGAGTTATGGTTCTTGTGCACTGCACTCCCCCTTGGTGAGGTCTATACACCCATGAAGTTTCATGATCCTAGCTATTATATTTTTAGAGATATACTCCGGACAAGATTCAAGTATGAAAAACAACAAAGGGCAATAACTCAAAAAATAAGCCAGGTAGAGTTATGGTTCTTGTACACTGCACTCCCCCTTGGTGAGATCTATACACCCATGAAGTTTCATGATCCTAGCTATTATACTTTTAGAGATATACTCCGGACAAGATTCAAGTATGAAAAACAACAAAGGGCAATAACTCAAAAAATAAGCCAGGTAGAGTTATGGTTCTTATACACTGCACTCCCTCTTTGTGAGATCTATACACCCATGAAGTTTCATGATCCTAGCTTTTATACTTTTAGAGATATACTCCGGACAAGATTCAAGTTTGAAAAACAACAAAGGGCAATAACTCAAAAAATAAGCCAGGTAGAGTTATGGTTCTTGTGCACTGCACTCCGTAATGATGAGAAGAATATAACTGCCAAGTTTAAAGTCAATCGGACTTAAGGTGACAGAGTTATGCTCCGGACAAAGAAGTGGACGCCGCCGGACGCCCGGACGCCTGACATCACGGGTGATCCCATAATACGTCCCGTCTTCGACGGGCGTATAATAATTAGATGCCATATTCTTGCACAAAGGATTTTGATGACTAGGTTTTATCAGGAAAACTACTAGCTATATAGTGATCTAGCTTTAATGCTGAATTTCAGTATTTGCTTCTATTCTCTCTAGACATTATCATAGTTCACAAATTCCTTACCAAAATAATTTAAAATAACATGAATTTTGTCATCTGAAATGTCCTATCTATTTGGACCATTCCAAATATTTGTTTCTTTGGGAAACTATTTTGGTAAAAAAATGCCAATAACCTTAAATTCTTCTTTGCTCTCAAATTACAAATGTTTTCACATAAGACTTAAAGTACATGTATTTCATTTTCTATTTTAAGATCACTGAAGTTGAGACTGCTTCTCTTGTTAATTTTGATCTGACCAAATAATCTCAACTGGAAAATTTTCTCATTAGGGAAAGGGTTAAATAAGTTGCAGAAGAGTGTTAAACTATAAGGCAATTTTTCAAATACATAAAGAAATTTGATTAAAAGGAGAATACCAACAATCATGCCTTTTATCTAGATAAAAAGGGAGTCTTGTAAGCGAGTATATACAGTACCACTTGTGAGGGGTATATAGGGTACCAAGATAAGAAAAGTGGTGTGCTTTATTGAATGCACAGTGCCTGTGGGTATATACGGCACTGATCATATGTGTAATTATTGATTTTCTCGCAAACCATTGCCAGACATAAACTGTTTGGATGTGTGTCAATGCAAATTAAAGGTAATCAAACAGTTATTTGGCTATTTCTAGCCCCCCTATAAAGGGCACTGGCGATTGGGAACGGCACATGATCTTTAGAAACGGTAGATATTCATATTGGGACAGGTGCTGATACGAATTGGGACAGGTGCCGATACGAATTGGTACAGGTGCCGTTTGCCGGTACTAGTTAAAGAAGGAAAAAAAAACGCTGCTAAGATGAATCACAGGATGAAAAATCGAGTCCTAAAGTGATCAGCCATCTAATGTCGGCCATTTTGGTTTGTATGTACCTTCGCCCACTTTATCGTAAACAAACAATAAGACTTGCCCTGCCTTACAAATTTTTATGACCATCACATGGTTTTCCTTCATAGGATAGTAAACAATGCACACAAACTGTTTAACAACTTCGGCATTGAATTTGGGGGCGAAAAAAACGCTTCTTTAAGTGAGCACTATATCAGGAATAGGAAATTACCGCAAAATCAGCTAACTTCAATTGTTTTCTCATTATTTACTTCCTTTTGATGCATGTTCTGCCATGTTTTTAGTCTGCGTAGTGGAATGTCAACTACTTGAAACTATTCCCATGCCCAGATGTAATTCTTGCCTTTGTAGAACCAAAACAAAAAAACATGGCGAAGGTAGGTGGCGGGCGGAGGTAGGGGGTACGACGATACCGGTCCCTATTTTCTAGGAAGTATTTTTGGGGGCTGCCGCCCCCACACCCCCGCTTTATTTTATTTTGAAATTATTTATGTGGGCTGCTGCCCCCACACACCCGCTTATTTCTTCTTTATTGATGAAAAATTACTCTATTATGTCACTTTACTGGCGACCATTTAGTTTGGGGACCGGCTATTAGAAACTACCCTAAAAATAGAATTCCTTTGTGTACCAGCGTGGTCTCGATTCAACTGCGAATATCTTCGCCTATACCAAATGTCATGCCGTCAGACTAAATGTGCATAAACAACAATGTTTTATACCTCGCTTCTCGACCAAGCTGCTGAAAATAACACGTTATTTGATGAATTAAATTGACTTTTCGTTCTTCTTTACCAGTTCGTTGAAATCTTTGTTTGAAAATATTCGTTTGCGCATGCTCAGTTTATACTAGAAGCCTCTTTTGAACTTCCCGTTTAGACTAGAGTACCTGGAAGTTTGTCGATATTTCTTAACGCTGACAAACGAAGCGAAGAAATATAAACAAGCTACAAGGTGAATACAACTTGGAAAGATCCAATAATAAGATTTATGAAACAACAAAATTGGGGACATTTACATAGCTTCTAAAAGGGGCGGCTAGAATGGGCTAAGCCCCTCCCCAAAGTTGCCAAAAAATGCCGAAAGTTTCTTTTTAAATACACTGAAAATTTAGGATCAATCTAATTTTACCCCTCCGATATCTAGTAACTGGCTCTGACAGGGGCCAGATTCTCATTCCTTATGAAAATCGCTTCCTATGGACTTGACAGGCCCGTAGGAACAGAAGGGGGGGGGCTAAGCCCCCAATGTTGGCCAAAAATGCCGAATTTTCCTTATTTCACACTGAAAATTCAGGGAAAATCCAAATCAGCCCGCCTACGAATATTCAGACACTTGGGCTTTAGCCCACCACCCAATATTAAATTGCTTCCTACGGGCCTGGGGCCTGTGTAACATTATGCCATTTGGGAAGGGTACAAAGGCTTTGCACAAATATATGCATGCATGTTTGTGTAAAAAATGTGCACACATGTACATGTAACATGTACATGTGTGCACATTATGATGTACACTGATTAAAGGGACATTTCATCCTCATTTTGATTTTTTAAAGTATGTCTTGATGCCAAGATTGATTTTTATAATGGGTATCTAAATGGTATCAGTTTTTTGAAGTTGTTGATGATAGGCGATAAACACGCCTTCAAAGTTGAGACAGACACGACAAATTCTATATACATCTGAACTGTTGTGGACAACAATTTGTTTAATTTTAACACAAAAATATATATTTCTCGTAAACGGCGCAATATTTTGGCTTGAAATTTTCAGAATTTTCATAAGAAAATATGCTCTTTATAATAAAAATGAAAGTGAAATTTATGAGAAAAAATTCTGAAATGTCACTTTAAAACTTTAAAAAACAGTTAAATGACTGACTCTGTAGATGAGTTATTTGGCAACTATAATAATTATTGGATAAATTCAGAAATTGGAAACCGATTTGATTTATTGGGGTTTTACGCCGTTTTCAACTTTTATGGTCATATCGCGGCGGCTGGAGCACCTAACCGTGGGTTCCTGGTATTTCTCGCACCAGTACAACCACAATATCCAGACCGAGCCTCCAGCTGCTCTCTCACATAAATGATTCACACCCATTGGTGAGAGACAAATGACTTTTGTCAAATGTCAGAATGGATACTGGCCGAGCCGGAGTTCGAACTCGCGACACCTGAGTTGACAGACTACGACGTAACCGACTGAGCTATCAGGGCTCGGCAAATTGGAAACCGAACTCTTAGTACCTTACTTATCTAGTTTGCTCTGTCGTATCATGAATTTGTTAGATTATCATCCATTCTAAATAACAAACTTGTCAACGCGAAATTTAAGCATGGACATTCTACACTTATATTTGGCAGTGTACACATACCCCGGACTAAATGAAGATAATTTATAGATATACACTGAAAACAAATTAAGTCAGTCTTTATGTATTGGTTCAGAATTTTGAGTCTATCCATGCTTCAACATGTATATCGTCATAGTAAATGCAAAACCTCGAATCTCATTTTTGGAAAATTTTAAAGGGGAGGGAAAAAGTGTAATAACTTTTCCCAAACTGAAATGTTTTACTTGAAATTTGGACATATTGTTCATAATTAAAGTATTATTGATACTGATCGGTAAAATTATCTCAAAACCTGCGAGGATTGTCTAAATGGACACACGAGTTTGTACTTTGAAAATCGCAAGAATCGACGCACGAGGTTTTGCATTTACACCGACGATATGCAAGAATTTTACATGTATTTAAAGCTCCTTGAATGAGCAATGGACAAGTTTAATTTCCTGCAAATTTCTTGCAAACTGCATGATATTCAATAATGTTCAAGATAGGCTTCTTGCAAAGTTCCGGCAAACTACATGTAAAATATTTGATGGATGACTTTCCTGCGAAGTTCCGACAAACTTTCTTATTTCTGGCAAACTTGTCGCAAAGTGAAACGTGTTTGCCAGAAGATTGCAGGAAGGTTGCAGCTAGCGGCAAACATCGGCGAAGTTCCGGCAAACCCTTCTAGCGAACTAATTTGTTTGCAGCAAATTCGCGGCGAATTTGCTGCAAATTTGCAGCAAAGTTTTCATTTCTGTAAGGGTTTAGCAGTTATTGCTGCAACATACTGCATCTATAGCAGTTATTGCTGCAGCATACCGCATCTATAGCAGTTATAGCTGCAGCATACTGCATCTACAGTAGTTATTGCTGCAGCATACTGCATCTGTGGCAGTTATTGCTGCAGCATACTGCATCTATAGCAGTTATTACTGCAGCATACCGCATCTATAGCAGTTATTGCTGCAGCATACCGCATCTATAGCAGTTATTGCTGCAGCATACCGCATCTATAGCAGTTATTGCTGCAGCATACTGCATCTATAGCAGTTATTGCTGCAGCATACCGCATCTATAGCAGTTTTTGCTGCAGCATACTGCATCTATAGCTTAGTTCGAACATGCACGTATTCCGGAATGAAATACTGTAGGTGACAGTCTATGGTTTTGCTAGAAAATTCGCATTGGCCATGGTCAAAAAATGAAATATTAGGAACATGTTGATTTTAAATGCCATTTTGAAGGCAAGAAAAGCTACTTTTTCATCAAATGGTCCCAAATTGTGAAAAAGAGACCTTTTTCAAATTCGATTCAGATTATTACTGATTATCATCAGTTTTCGTGTGCCCAGAATTGCAAAGTGGTGGAATTGCTGACTTTTGTCGCTAACGCCTGGTATTTTTGAAAGGTAGGAATATGGGCCAAGATAGCGGGAAAACTTCCATGCTTTGACCTACATTAAAGGTAGGCCCTTGAGGGGCATATATGTTTTACAAACATTATTTGTTTAGATAGAGCCTTGATAATTCATACAAAGATACTACCTGATATTTACTTTCATTTAGGAATTAAGACCTTGTCACCTTGACCTTGAAGTTTGACCTACTGTTTAACCTGGCCTACATCTTATACACTGTGCGATATAGAGCTTTGATATTTCACATATGGATAGAACTTGTTAAGACTGCATCTTTAGCAGTTATTGCTGCAGCATGCCGCATCTATAGCAGTTATAACTGCAGCATACTGCATCTACAGTAGTTATTGCTGCAGCATACTGCATCTATGGCAGTTATTGCTGCAGCATACCGCATCTTTAGCAGTTATGGTTGCAGCATGCCGCATCTATAGCAGTTATAGCTGCAGCATACCGCATCTATAGCAGTTATTGCTTCAGCATACCGCTTCTATAGCAGTTATTGATGCAGCATATCGCATCTATAGCAGTTATACCTGCAGCATACTGCCTCTACAGTAGTTATTGCTGCAGCATACTGCATCTGTGGCAGGTATTGCTGCAGCATACTGCATTTAAAGCAGTTTTTGCTGCAGCATACTTCATCTTTAGCAGTTATTGCTGCAGCATACTGCATCTATAGCAGTTATTGCTGCAGCATGCCGCATCTATAGCAGTTATTGCTGCAGCATACCGCATCTATAGCAGTTATTGCTGCAGCATACTGCATCTACAGTAGTTATTGCTGCAGCATACTGCATCTGTGGCAGTTATTGCTGCAGCATACTGCATTTAAAGCAGTTTTTGCTGCAGCATACTTCATCTTTAGCAGTTATTGCTGCAGCATACTGCATCTATAGCAGTTATTGCTGCAGCATACCGCATCTATAGCAGTTATAGCTGCAGCATACTGCATCTACAGTAGTTATTGCTGCAGCATACTGCATCTGTGGCAGTTATTGCTGCAGCATACTGCATCTATAGCAGTTATTACTGCAGCATACCGCATCTATAGCAGTTATTGCTGCAGCATACCGCATCTATAGCAGTTATTGCTGCAGCATACTGCATCTATAGCAGTTATTGCTGCAGCATACCGCATCTATAGCAGTTATTGCTGCAGCATACCGCATCTATAGCAGTTATTGCTGCAGCATACCGCATCTATAGCAGTTATTGCTGCAGCATACCGCATCTATAGCAGTTATAGCTGCAGCATACTGCATCTACAGTAGTTATTGCTGCAGCATACTGCATCTGTGGCAGTTATTGCTGCATCATACCGCATCTATAGCAGTTATTGCTGCAGCATACCGCATCTATAGCAGTTATTGCTGCAGCATACCGCATCTATAGCAGTTATAGCTGCAGCATACTGCATCTACAGTAGTTATTGCTGCAGCATACTGCATCTGTGGCAGTTATTGCTGCAGCATACTGCATTTAAAGCAGTTTTTGCTGCAGCATACTTCATCTTTAGCAGTTATTGCTGCAACATACTGCATCTATAGCAGTTATTGCTGCAGCATACCGCATCTATAGCAGTTATAGCTGCAGCATACTGCATCTACAGTAGTTATTGCTGCAGCATACTGCATCTGTGGCAGTTATTGCTGCAGCATACTGCATCTATAGCAGTTATTACTGCAGCATACAGCATCTATAGCAGTTATTGCTGCAGCATACCGCATCTATAGCAGTTATTGCTGCAGCATACCGCATCTATAGCAGTTATTGCTGCAGCATACTGCATCTATAGCAGTTATTGCTGCAGCATACCGCATATATAGCAGTTTTTGCTGCAGCATACTGCATCTATAGCTTAGTTCGAACATGCACGTATTCCGGAATGAAATACTGTAGGTGACAGTCTATGGTTTTGCTAGAAAATTCGCATTGGCCATGGTCAAAAAATGAAATATTAGGAACATGTTGATTTTAAATGCCATTTTGAAGGCAAGAAAAGCTACTTTTTCATCAAATGGTCCCAAATTGTGAAAAAGAGACCTTTTTCAAATTCGATTCAGATTATTACTGATTATCATCAGTTTTCGTGTGCCCAGAATTGCAAAGTGGTGGAATTGCTGACTTTTGTCGCTAACGCCTGGTATTTTTGAAAGGTAGGAATATGGGCCAAGATAGCGGGAAAACTTCCATGCTTTGACCTACATTAAAGGTAGGCCCTTGAGGGGCATATATGTTTTACAAACATTATTTGTTTAGATAGAGCCTTGATAATTCATACAAAGATACTACCTGATATTTACTTTCATTTAGGAATTAAGACCTTGTCACCTTGACCTTGAAGTTTGACCTACTGTTTAACCTGGCCTACATCTTATACACTGTGCGATATAGAGCTTTGATATTTCACATATGGATAGAACTTGTTAAGACTGCATCTTTAGCAGTTATTGCTGCAGCATGCCGCATCTATAGCAGTTATAACTGCAGCATACTGCATCTACAGTAGTTATTGCTGCAGCATACTGCATCTATGGCAGTTATTGCTGCAGCATACCGCATCTTTAGCAGTTATGGTTGCAGCATGCCGCATCTATAGCAGTTATAGCTGCAGCATACCGCATCTATAGCAGTTATTGCTTCAGCATACCGCTTCTATAGCAGTAATTGATGCAGCATATCGCATCTATAGCAGTTATACCTGCAGCATACTGCCTCTACAGTAGTTATTGCTGCAGCATACTGCATCTGTGGCAGGTATTGCTGCAGCATACTGCATTTAAAGCAGTTTTTGCTGCAGCATACTTCATCTTTAGCAGTTATTGCTGCAGCATACTGCATCTATAGCAGTTATTGCTGCAGCATGCCGCATCTATAGCAGTTATTGCTGCAGCATACCGCATCTATAGCAGTTATTGCTGCAGCATACTGCATCTACAGTAGTTATTGCTGCAGCATACTGCATCTGTGGCAGTTATTGCTGCAGCATACTGCATTTAAAGCAGTTTTTGCTGCAGCATACTTCATCTTTAGCAGTTATTGCTGCAGCATACTGCATCTATAGCAGTTATTGCTGCAGCATACCGCATCTATAGCAGTTATAGCTGCAGCATACTGCATCTACAGTAGTTATTGCTGCAGCATACTGCATCTGTGGCAGTTATTGCTGCAGCATACTGCATCTATAGCAGTTATTACTGCAGCATACCGCATCTATAGCAGTTATTGCTGCAGCATACCGCATCTATAGCAGTTATTGCTGCAGCATACTGCATCTATAGCAGTTATTGCTGCAGCATACCGCATCTATAGCAGTTATTGCTGCAGCATACCGCATCTATAGCAGTTATTGCTGCAGCATACCGCATCTATAGCAGTTATTGCTGCAGCATACCGCATCTATAGCAGTTATAGCTGCAGCATACTGCATCTACAGTAGTTATTGCTGCAGCATACTGCATCTGTGGCAGTTATTGCTGCATCATACCGCATCTATAGCAGTTATTGCTGCAGCATACCGCATCTATAGCAGTTATTGCTGCAGCATACCGCATCTATAGCAGTTATAGCTGCAGCATACTGCATCTACAGTAGTTATTGCTGCAGCATACTGCATCTGTGGCAGTTATTGCTGCAGCATACTGCATTTAAAGCAGTTTTTGCTGCAGCATACTTCATCTTTAGCAGTTATTGCTGCAACATACTGCATCTATAGCAGTTATTGCTGCAGCATACCGCATCTATAGCAGTTATAGCTGCAGCATACTGCATCTACAGTAGTTATTGCTGCAGCATACTGCATCTGTGGCAGTTATTGCTGCAGCATACTGCATCTATAGCAGTTATTACTGCAGCATACCGCATCTATAGCAGTTATTGCTGCAGCATACCGCATCTATAGCAGTTATTGCTGCAGCATACCGCATCTATAGCAGTTATTGCTGCAGCATACTGCATCTATAGCAGTTATTGCTGCAGCATACCGCATATATAGCAGTTTTTGCTGCAGCATACTGCATCTATAGCTTAGTTCGAACATGCACGTATTCCGGAATGAAATACTGTAGGTGACAGTCTATGGTTTTGCTAGAAAATTCGCATTGGCCATGGTCAAAAAATGAAATATTAGGAACATGTTGATTTTAAATGCCATTTTGAAGGCAAGAAAAGCTACTTTTTCATCAAATGGTCCCAAATTGTGAAAAAGAGACCTTTTTCAAATTCGATTCAGATTATTACTGATTATCATCAGTTTTCGTGTGCCCAGAATTGCAAAGTGGTGGAATTGCTGACTTTTGTCGCTAACGCCGGGTATTTTTGAAAGGTAGGAATATGGGCCAAGATAGCGGTAAAACTTCCATGCTTTGACCTACATTAAAGGTAGGCCCTTGAGGGGCATATATGTTTTACAAACATTTCTTGTTTAGATAGAGCCTTGATAATTCATACAAAGATACTACCTGATATTTACTTTCATTTAGGAATTAAGACCTTGTCACCTTGACCTTGAAGTTTGACCTACTGTTTAACCTGGCCTACATCTTATACACTGTGCGATATAGAGCTTTGATATTTCAAATATGGATAGAACTTGTTAAGACTGCATCTTTAGCAGTTATTGCTGCAGCATGCCGCATCTATAGCAGTTATAACTGCAGCATACTGCATCTACAATAGTTATTGCTGCAGCATACTGCATCTATGGCAGTTATTGCTGCAGCATACCGCATCTTTAGCAGTTATGGTTGCAGCATGCCGCATCTATAGCAGTTATAGCTGCAGCATACCGCATCTATAGCAGTTATTGCTTCAGCATACCGCTTCTATAGCAGTTATTGATGCAGCATACCGCATCTATAGCAGTTATAGCTGCAGCATACTGCCTCTACAGTAGTTATTGCTGCAGCATACTGCATCTGTGGCAGGTATTGCTGCAGCATACTGCATTTAAAGCAGTTTTTGCTGCAGCATACTTCATCTTTAGCAGTTATTGCTGCAGCATACTGCATCTATAGCAGTTATTGCTGCAGCATGCCGCATCTATAGCAGTTATTGCTGCAGCATACCGCATCTATAGCAGTTATTGCTGCAGCATACTGCATCTATAGCAGTTATTGCTGCAGCATACCGCATCTATAGCAGTTATTGCTGCAGCATACCGCATCTATAGCAGTTATGGCTGCAGCATACGGCATCTATAGCAGTTATAGCTGCAGCATACTGCATCTACAGTAGTTATTGCTGCAGCATACTGCATCTGTGGCAGTTATTGCTGCAGCATACTGCATTTAAAGCAGTTTTTGCTGCAGCATACTTCATCTTTAGCAGTTATTGCTGCAGCATACTGCATCTATAGCGGTTATTGCTGCAGCATACCGCATCTATAGCAGTTATAGCTGCAGCATACTGCATCTACAGTAGTTATTGCTGCAGCATACTGCATCTGTGGCAGTAATTGCTGCAGCATACTGCATCTATAGCAGTTATTACTGCAGCATACCGCATCTATAGCAGTTATTGCTGCAGCATACCGCATCTATAGCAGTTATTGTTGCAGCATACTGCATCTATAGCAGTTATTGCTGCAGCATACCGCATCTATAGCAGTTATTGCTGCAGCATACCGCATCTATAGCAGTTATTGCTGCAGCATACCGCATCTATAGCAGTTATAGCTGCAGCATACTGCATCTACAGTAGTTATTGCTGCAGCATACTGCATCTGTGGCAGTTATTGCTGCAGCATACTGCATTTAAAGCAGTTTTTGCTGCAGCATACTTCATCTTTAGCAGTTATTGCTTCAGAATACTGCATCTATAGCAGTTATTGCTGCAGCATACCGCATCTATAGCAGTTATAGCTGCAGCATACTGCATCTACAGTAGTTATTGCTGCAGCATACTGCATCTATAGCAGTTATTACTGCAGCATACCGCATCTATAGCAGTTATTGCTGCAGCATACCGCATCTATAGCAGTTATTGCTGCAGCATACTGCATCTATAGCAGTTATTGCTGCAGCATACTGCATCTATAGCAGTTATTGCTGCAGCATACCGCATCTATAGCAGTTATTGCTGCAGCATACCGCATCTATAGCAGTTATAGCTGCAGCATACCGCATCTATAGCAGTTATAGCTGCAGCATACTGCATCTACAGTAGTTATTGCTGCAGCATACTGCATCTGTGGCAGTTATTGCTGCAGCATACTGCATTTAAAGCAGTTTTTGCTGCAGCATACTTCATCTTTAGCAGTTATTGCTGCAGCATACTGCATCTATAGCAGTTATTGCTGCAGCATACCGCATCTATAGCAGTTATAGCTGCAGCATACTGCATCTACAGTAGTTATTGCTGCAGCATACTGCATCTGTGGCAGTTATTGCTGCAGCATACTGCATCTATAGCAGTTATTACTGCAGCATACCGCATCTATAGCAGTTATTGCTGCAGCATACCGCATCTATAGCAGTTATTGCTGCAGCATACCGCATCTATAGCAGTTATTGCTGCAGCATACTGCATCTAAAGCAGTTATTGCTGCAGCATACCGCATCTATAGCAGTTATTGCTGCAGCATACCGCATCTATAGCAGTTATTGCTGCAGCATACCGCATCTATAGCAGTTACAGCTGCAGCATACTGCATCTACAGTAGTTATTGCTGCAGCATACTGCATCTGTGGCAGTTATTGCTGCAGCATACTGCATTTAAAGCAGTTTTTGCTGCAGCATACTTCATCTTTAGCAGTTATTGCTGCAGCATACTGCATCTATAGCAGTTATTGCTGCAGCATACCGCATCTATAGCAGTTATAGCTGAAGCATACTGCATCTACCATAGTTATTGCTGCAGCATACTGCATCTGTGGCAGTTATTGCTGCAGCATACTGCATCTATAGCAGTTATTACTGCAGCATACCGCATCTATAGCAGTTATTGCTGCAGCATACCGCATCTATAGCAGTTATTGCTACAGCATACCGCATCTATAGCAGTTATTGCTGCAGCATACTGCATCTATAACAGTTATTGCTGCAGCATACTGCATCTATAGCAGTTTTTGCTGCAGCATACTGCATCTATAGCTTAGTTCGAACATGCACGTATTCCGGAATGAAATACTGTAGGTGACAGTCTATGGTTTTGCTAGAAAATTCGCATTGGCCATGGTCAAAAAATGAAATATTAGGAACATGTTGATTTTAAATGCCATTTTGAAGGCAAGAAAAGCTACTTTTTCATCAAATGGTCCCAAATTGTGAAAAAGAGACCTTTTTCAAATTCGCCACACAGTATGCTAGCTCTCAAAGATTATCATCAGTTTTCGTGTGCCCAGAATCGCAAAGTGGTGGAATTGCTGACTTTTGTCGCTAACGCCGGGTATTTTTGAAAGGTAGGAATATGGGCCAAGATAGCGGGAAAACTTCCATGCTTTGACCTACATTAAAGGTAGGCCCTTGAGGGGCATATATGTTTTACAAACATTTCTTGTTTAGATAGAGCCTTGATAATTCATACAAAGATACTACCTGATATTTACTTTCATTTAGGAATTAAGACCTTGTCACCTTGACCTTGAAGTTTGACCTACTGTTTAACCTGGCCTACATCTTATACACTGTGCGATATAGAGCTTTGATATTTCACATATGGGTAGAACTTGTTAAGACTGCATCTTTAGCAGTTATTGCTGCAGCATGCCGCATCTATAGCAGTTATAACTGCAGCATACTGCATCTACAGTAGTTATTGCTGCAGCATACTGCATCTATGGCAGCTATTGCTGCAGCATACCGAATCTTTAGCAGTTATGGTTGCAGCATGCCGCATCTATAGCAGTTATAGCTGCAGCATACCGCATCTATAGCAGTTATTGCTTCAGCATACCGCTTCTATAGCAGTTATTGATGCAGCATACCGCATCTATAGCAGTTATAGCTGCAGCATACTGCCTCTACAGTAGTTATTGCTGCAGCATACTGCATCTGTGGCAGGTATTGCTGCAGCATACTGCATTTAAAGCAGTTTTTGCTGCAGCATACTTCATCTTTAGCAGTTATTGCTGCAGCATACTGCATTTATAGCAGTTATTGCTGCAGCATGCCGCATCTATAGCAGTTATTGCTGCAGCATACTGCATCTATAGCAGTTATTGCTGCAGCATACTGCATCTATAGCAGTTATTGCTGCAGCATACCGCATCTATAGCAGTTTTTGCTGCAACATACCGCATCTATAGCAGTTATTGCTGCAGCATACCGCATCTATAGCAGTTATAGCTGCAGCATAATGCATCTACAGTAGTTATTGCTGCAGCATACTGCATCTGTGGCAGTTATTGCTGCAGCATACTGCATTTAAAGCAGTTTTTGCTGCAGCATACTTCATCTTTAGCAGTTATTGCTGCAGCATACTGCATCTATAGCAGTTATTTCTGCAGCATACCTCATCTATAGCAGTTATAGCTGCAGCATACTGCATCTACAGTAGTTATTGCTGCAGCATACTGCATCTGTGGCAGTTATTGCTGCAGCATACTGCATCTATAGCAGTTATTACTGCAGCATAACGCATCTATAGCAGTTATTGCTGCAGCATACCGCATCTATAGCAGTTATTGCTGCAGCATACTGCATCTATAGCAGTTATTGCTGCAGCATACTGCATCTACAGTAGTTATTGCTGCAGCATACTGCATCTGTGGCAGTTATTGCTGCAGCATACTGCATTTAAAGCAGTTTTTGCTGCAGCATACTTCATCTTTAGCAGTTATTGCTGCAGCATACTGCATCTATAGCAGTTATTGCTGCAGAATACCGCATCTATAGCAGTTATAGCTGCAGCATACTGCATCTACAGTAGTTATTGTTGCAGCATACTTAATCTTTAGCAGTTATTGCTGCAGCATACTGCATCTATAGCAGTTATAGCTGCAGCAAACCGCATCTATAGCAGTTATTGCTGCAGCATACCGCATCTATAGCAGTTATTGCTGCAGCATACCGCATCTATAGCAGTTATAGCAGCAGCATACTGCATCTACAGTAGTTATTGCTGCAGCATACTGCATCTGTGGCAGTTATTGCTGCAGCATACTGCATTTAAAGCAGTTTTTGCTGCAGCATACTTCATCTTTAGCAGTTATTGCTGCAGCATACTGCATCTATAGCAGTTATTGCTGCAGCATACTGCATCTATAGCAGTTATTGCTGCAGCATACCGCATCTATAGCAGTTATTGCTGCAGCATACCGCATCTATAGCAGTTATTGCTGCAGCATACCGCATCTATAGCAGTTATAGCTGCAGCATACTGCATCTACAGTAGTTATTGCTGCAGCATACTGCATCTGTGGCAGTTATTGCTGCAGCATACCGCATCTTTAGCAGTTATGGTTGCAGCATGCCGCATATATAGCAGTTATAGCTGCAGCATACCGCATCTATAGCAGTTATTGCTTCAGCATACCGCTTCTATAGCAGTAATTGATGCAGCATACCGCATCTATAGCAGTTATAGCTGCAGCATACTGCCTCTACAGTAGTTATTGCTGCAGCATACTGCATCTGTGGCAGGTATTGCTGCAGCATACTGCATTTAAAGCAGTTTTTGCTGCAGCATACTTCATCTTTAGCAGTTATTGCTGCAGCATACTGCATCTATAGCAGTTATTGCTGCAGCATGCCGCATCTATAGTAGTTATTGCTGCAGCATACCGCATCTATAGCAGTTATTGCTGCAGCATACTGCATCTATAGCAGTTATTGCTGCAGCATACCGCATCTTTAGCAGTTATTGCTGCAGCATACCGCATCTATAGCAGTTATAGCTGCAGCATACTGCATCTACAGTAGTTATTGCTGCAGCATACTGCATCTGTGGCAGTTATTGCTGCAGCATACTGCATTTAAAGCAGTTTATGCTGCATCTTACTTCATCTTTAGCAGTTATTGCTGCAGCATACTGCATCTATAGCAGTTATTGCTGCAGCATACCGCATCTATAGCAGTTATAGCTGCAGCATACTGCATCTACAGTAGTTATTGCTGCAGCATACTGCATCTGTGGCAGTTATTGCTGCAGCATACTGCATCTATAGCAGTTATTACTGCAGCATACCGCATCTATAGCAGTTATTGCTGCAGCATACCGCATCTATAGCAGTTATTGCTGCAGCATACTGCATCTATAGCAGTTATTGCTGCAGCATACCGCATCTATAGCAGTTATTGCTGCAGCATACTGCATCTGTGGCAGTTATTGCTGCAGCATACTGCATTTAAAGCAGTTTATGCTGCAGCTTACTTCATCTTTAGCAGTTATTGCTGCAGCATACTGCATCTATAGCAGTTATTGCTGCAGCATACCGCATCTATAGCAGTTATAGCTGCAGCATACTGCATCTACAGTAGTTATTGCTGCAGCATACTGCATCTGTGGCAGTTATTGCTGCAGCATACTGCATCTATAGCAGTTATTACTGCAGCATACCGCATCTATAGCAGTTATTGCTGCAGCATACCGCATCTATAGCAGTTATTGCTGCAGCATACTGCATCTATAGCAGTTATTGCTGCAGCATACCGCATCTATAGCAGTTATTGCTGCAGCATACCGCATCTATAGCAGTTATTGCTGCAGCATACCGCATCTATAGCAGTTATAGCTGCAGCATACTGCATATACAGTAGTTATTGCTGCAGCATACTGCATCTGTGGCAGTTATTGCTGCAGCATACTGCATTTAAAGCAGTTTTTGCTGCAGCATACTTCATCTTTAGCAGTTATTGCTGCAGCATACTGCATCTATAGCAGTTATTGCTGCAGCATACCGCATCTATAGCAGTTATAGCTGCAGCATACTGCATCTACAGTAGTTATTGCTGCAGCATACTGCATCTGTGGCAGTTATTGCTGCAGCATACTGCATCTATAGCAGTTATTACTGCAGCATACCGCATCTATAGCAGTTATTGCTGCAGCATACCGCATCTATAGCAGTTATTGCTGCAGCATACCGCATCTATAGCAGTTATTGCTGCAGCATACTGCATCTATAGCAGTTATTGCTGCAGCATACCGCATCTATAGCAGTTTTTGCTGCAGCATACTGCATCTATAGCTTAGTTCGAACATGCACGTATTCCGGAATGAAATACTGTAGGTGACAGTCTATGGTTTTGCTAGAAAATTCGCATTGGCCATGGTCAAAAAATGAAATATTAGGAACATGTTGATTTTAAATGCCATTTTGAAGGCAAGAAAAGCTACTTTTTCATCAAATGGTCCCAAATTGTGAAAAAGAGACCTTTTTCAAATTCGCCACACAGTATGCTAGCTCTCAAAGATCATCATCAGTTTTCGTGTGCCCAGAATTGCAAAGTGGTGGAATTGCTGACTTTTGTCGCTAACGCCGGGTATTTTTGAAAGGTAGGAATATGGGCCAAGATAGCGGGAAAACTTCCATGCTTTGACCTACATTAAAGGTAGGCCCTTGAGGGGCATATATGTTTTACAAACATTTCTTGTTTAGATAGAGCCTTGATAATTCATACAAAGATACTACCTGATATTTACTTTCATTTAGGAATTAAGACCTTGTCACCTTGACCTTGAAGTTTGACCTACTGTTTAACCTGGCCTACATCTTATACACTGTGCGATATAGAGCTTTGATATTTCACATATGGATAGAACTTGTTAAGACTGCATCTTTAGCAGTTATTGCTGCGGCATGCCGCATCTATAGCAGTTATAACTGCAGCATACTGCATCTACAGTAGTTATTGCTGCAGCATATTGCATCTATGGCAGTTATTGCTGCAGCATACCGCATCTTTAGCAGTTATGGTTGCAGCATGCCGCATCTATAGCAGTTATAGCTGCAGCATACCGCATCTATAGCAGTTATTGCTTCAGCATACCGCTTCTATAGCAGTTATTGATGCAGCATACGCATCTATAGCAGTTATAGCTGCAGCATACTGCCTCTACAGTAGTTATTGCTGCAGCATACTGCATCTGTGGCAGGTATTGATGCAGCATACAGCATTTAAAGCAGTTTTTGCTGCAGCATACTTCATCTTTAGCAGTTATTGCTGCAGCATACTGCATCTATAGCAGTTATTGCTGCAGCATGCCGCATCTATAGCAGTTATTGCTGCAGCATACCGCATCTATAGCAGTTATTGCTGCAGCATACTGCATCTATAGCAGTTATTGCTGCAGCATACCGCATCTATAGCAGTTATTGCTGCAGCATACCGCATCTATAGCAGTTATAGCTGCAGCATACTGCATCTACAGTAGTTATTGCTGCAGCATACTGCATCTGTGGCAGTTATTGCTGCAGCATACTGCATTTAAAGCAGTTTTTGCTGCAGCATACTTCATCTTTAGCAGTTATTGCTGCAGCATACCGCATCTATAGCAGTTATTGCTGCAGCATACCGCATCTATAGCAGTTATAGCTGCAGCATACTGCATCTACAGTAGTTATTGCTGCAGCATACAGCATCTGTGGCAGTTATTGCTGCAGCATACTGCATCTATAGCAGTTATTACTGCAGCATACCGCATCTATAGCAGTTATTGCTGCAGCATACCGCATCTATAACAGTTATTGCTGCAGCATACTGCATCTATAACAGTTATTGCTGCAGCATACCGCATCTATAGCAGTTATTGCTGCAGCATACCGCATCTATAGCAGTTATTGCTGCAGCATACCGCATCTATAGCAGTTATTGCTGCAGCATACCGCATCTATAGCAGTTATTGCTGCAGCATACCGCATCTATAGCAGTTATTGCTGCAGCATACCGCATCTATAGCAGTTATAGCTGCAGCATACTGCATCTACAGTACTTATTGCTGCAGCATACTGCATCTGTGGCAGTTATTGCTGCAGCATACTGCATTTAAAGCAGTTTTTGCTGCAGCATACTTCATCTTTAGCAGTTATTGCTGCAGCATACTGCATCTATAGCAGTTATTGCTGCAGCATACCGCATCTATAGCAGTTATAGCTGCAGCATACTGCATCTACAGTAGTTATTGCTGCAGCATACTGCATCTGTGGCAGTTATTGCTGCAGCATACTGCATCTATAGCAGTTATTACTGCAGCATACCGCATCTATAGCAGTTATTGCTGCAGCATACCGCATCTATAGCAGTTATTGCTGCAGCATACTGCATCTATAGCAGTTATTGCTGCAGCATACTGCATCTACAGTAGTTATTGCTGCAGCATACTGCATCTGTGGCAGTTATTGTTGCAGCATACTGCATTTAAAGCAGTTTTTGCTGCAGCATACTTCATCTTTAGCAGTTATTGCTGCAGCATACTGCATCTATAGCAGTTATTGCTGCAGCATACCGCATCTATAGCAGTTATAGCTGCAGCATACTGCATCTACAGTAGTTATTGCTGCAGCATACTTCATCTTTAGCAGTTATTGCTGCAGCATACTGCATCTATAGCAGTTATAGCTGCAGCATACCGCATCTATAGCAGTTATTGCTGCAGCATACCGCATCTATAGCAGTTATTGCTGCAGCATACCGCATCTATAGCAGTTATAGCAGCAGCATACTGCATCTACAGTAGTTATTGCTGCAGCATACTGCATCTGTGGCAGTTATTGCTGCAGCATACTGCATTTAAAGCAGTTTTTGCTGCAGCATACTTCATCTTTAGCAGTTATTGCTGCAGCATACTGCATCTATAGCAGTTATTGCTGCAGCATACTGCATCTATAGCAGTTATTGCTGCAGCATACCGCATCTATAGCAGTTATTGCTGCAGCATACCGCATCTATAGCAGTTATTGCTGCAGCATACCGCATCTATAGCAGTTATAGCTGCAGCATACTGCATCTACAGTAGTTATTGCTGCAGCATACTGCATCTGTGGCAGTTATTGCTGCAGCATACCGCATCTTTAGCAGTTATGGTTGTAGCATGCCGCATCTATAGCAGTTATAGCTGCAGCATACCGCATCTATAGCAGTTATTGCTTCAGCATACCGCTTCTATAGCAGTAATTGATGCAACATACCGCATCTATAGCAGTTATAGCTGCAGCATACTGCCTCTACAGTAGTTATTGCTGCAGCATACTGCATCTGTGGCAGGTATTGCTGCAGCATACTGCATTTAAAGCAGTTTTTGCTGCAGCATACTTCATCTTTAGCAGTTATTGCTGCAGCATACTGCATCTATAGCAGTTATTGCTGCAGCATGCCGCATCTATAGTAGTTATTGCTGCAGCATACCGCATCTATAGCAGTTATTGCTGCAGCATACTGCATCTATAGCAGTTATTGCTGCAGCATACCGCATCTATAGCAGTTATTGCTGCTGCATACCGCATCTTTAGCAGTTATTGCTGCAGCATACCGCATCTATAGCAGTTATAGCTGCAGCATACTGCATCTACAGTAGTTATTGCTGCAGCATACTGCATCTGTGGCAGTTATTGCTGCAGCATACTGCATTTAAAGCAGTTTATGCTGCAGCTTACTTCATCCCTAGCAGTTATTGCTGCAGCATACTGCATCTATAGCAGTTATTGCTGCAGCATACCGCATCTATAGCAGTTATAGCTGCAGCATACTGCATCTACAGTAGTTATTGCTGCAGCATACTGCATCTGTGGCAGTTATTGCTGCAGCATACTGCATCTATAGCAGTTATTACTGCAGCATACCGCATCTATAGCAGTTATTGCTGCAGCATACCGCATCTATAGCAGTTATTGCTGCAGCATACTGCATCTACAGTAGTTATTGCTGCAGCATACCGCATCTATAGCAGTTATTGCTGCAGCATACTGCATCTGTGGCAGTTATTGCTGCAGCATACTGCATTTAAAGCAGTTTTTGCTGCAGCATACTTCATCTTTAGCAGTTATTGCTGCAGCATACTTCATCTATAGCAGTTATTGCTGCAGCATACCGCATCTATAGCAGTTATAGCTGCAGCATACTGCATCTACAGTAGTTATTGCTGCAGCATACAGCATCTGTGGCAGTTATTGCTGCAGCATACTGCATCTATAGCAGTTATTACTGCAGCATACCGCATCTATAGCAGTTATTGCTGCAGCATACCGCATCTATAACAGTTATTGCTGCAGCATACTGCATCTATAGCAGTTATTGCTGCAGCATACCGCATCTATAGCAGTTATTGCTGCAGCATACCGCATCTATAGCAGTTATTGCTGCAGCATACCGCATCTATAGCAGTTATTGCTGCAGCATACCGCATCTATAGCAGTTATTGCTGCAGCATACCGCATCTATAGCAGTTATTGCTGCAGCATACCGCATCTATAGCAGTTAT
>CAVMGG010001000.1:0-20384 GCA_963680895.1 Fragum sueziense | reverse complement strand
TAAAAACACAACAGATTTAGTGCTGATTGTAGGTAAGGGTCACGAGTCATGACGTCATGTAAAACTCAACCATCCATGAGATCAAAGAAAAGTCTATTCATGGAAAACCAATTTGTGTTGTAAATACGCAGTTTTCAGAGGCTTACAAATAATTTGTGTAAGGACAAAGGAATTTTCTTTTTGTGCTTCCTTGGATTACATTCTAGACAAAGAATCGATATAGTGCGATTTCCTTTCATTAAAATCAGTTTGTGAAAGTATATCCTTTACTCAGTATTCGCGTATGTGAATTTCTATTTCTGAGACTGAATTGTGGACATACAGAAACTTACATTCATGAATAGATAGTATTGCCGATGAAAGGTTTGTAGAAATCAAAACTATAATTTTACTTCACTTTGTTGATTATTTCCTGTGTTATTAAGCAGAAAACTACTTGGTTTTATTTTTGTTTTGTGGTGTTTTCTTTGTCAAAGATCGCGATCCACCGATTCCTGAAGTGGTGATTCTTTGTACTCGTTTTCCTCATTAGATCTTATAGTTATATCGGCCCGATGGACGGACAGAAACCTTTTCTGTCGGTAATCTCTAAATTTCATCTGTCCCAGACCGAAAGGCCGACTCGCCACTGATTTATGGGAGAATTACTTTCAGAAATTGAATTTTAGATCGGAAATTTTTCTCTAGATAAAAAAATGAAAGTCTACATTTCTATGTGATTGTGTTGTTATATGCATTAACTTACGTCAAGTATCGTAGCTAAGGAATAGCCGTAACCATTCCTTTCCAAATAATTAATTTTTAACGTGAGCTGCAACCCCATTTCTCGTGAAAAGTATTTGTTGAAAGGCAGAAATATTAGACAATCGACTTATTCACCCGGTTATATTTAATGCGCACGGCACCAACAGTTTTCTCTCGCTTTGTCAGTCATGTTTCGTCATTCTGTTGAACTCCGCCTACGTTACGAATTATCGGAATAACTGCTTCCGATTGGCTGTAAGCGTTCTTGAATGCCACGCCTGCCGCCTTTGTATACCCGACTTCGATGTTAATTTACAGTGTACATGTAATAGACAGGTTGCGCATGTGTGTATTATCTGTCTTGTTTATACACTTATAATAGAGGGTTTTACCACCGACTTTATGCAATGGCCAGCGAGATAACAAAGGAATATTAAAATTTAAAGATGACTCGAGACAATTGCTACTGCCAATTAGCGGTTAATTGTAAACAGTAAGATAGCATTCACTATCATTTTATTAACCCTTGACCAGGCGACATCCCGATATTTTCGGGCGACTTCGATTTCGCTTTTATCGGCGGTTCAGGCGAAGTTTCATGACTTTGAGCGAAAAAGTCGCCCAAGTCGCCCGCTTTGGTGAGCCCTGACATTGTGGACATCCCAGAATTGTCCAGTACAACCCTGACCCTCCCGTGTTCTACTAGTTCGATTTTGTTTAGTTTCTATGAAACGAGATATTTGGCCAGTTTTATTGCTCACCAAGTGCGCTCATAATTGAAATATAGTAGGAAAAGGAAAGAAATTGCTCGAAACGAGCAATTTCTATCACTTTCCTACTAAATTTCAATGGCTACACATGTATTTATTTCAAAATAATTCTGTTTCATTCCTTTGCTATCCATTGATAAGGATGAGACAAGATTTTCACTTTGACTTTACCCTTTCCAAAACAAGACATAAAAAGGCTTGGGAAAACATTGAGACAAAAGAAGAAACTGCTGATAACCAGCAGTTTCTCCTTTTGTCTAAATATTTTCTGTGCTTTATTGTACACAGACTCCTTCCTTTTTAACCTTAATTTTGTCATCAGCAGGAGCTTGTAAGTAGGAAAACCCTAAAATTTTGTCATTTGGGAAAGGTTTAAGCAGAAATTCGACTTATCCAAGGTTGATATAACAAGTGTGGACTTTCTTACCATCCTATATGTGTTCTACATTGAGGACATCCAAGAATCCTCCAGTAAAACCCGGACCACCAGGTGTCACCTGCTATCTTCTGAAAATATATTGATTGATTGATTTGTTGGTTGGTTGGTTGATTTATTTATTTATTTATTTATTTATTTATTTATTTATTGATTGATTGATTGATTGATTGGTTGGTTGATTTATTTATTGATTGACTGATTGATTGATTGTGTTCTACATTGTGTACATCCAAGAATCCCTCAATAAAATTCTGACCACCAGGTGTCACCCGCTATCTTCTGATTGAAGATGGTAAGAACTGGGGAAAAAAATTCAAAATGAGCAGTTTCTCTCCTGTATATTTCATTGCTATATCTACTTTGAAATAACTTTGTGTAACTTACTCGATGTCCTTTAGTGATGACAGGAACTCATTTTCACTTCCATTAAGCCTTTCCCAAACAAGACCTGGTTTTGACGTCCCTAAGAGGAAAGGCTTGAGAAAACATTGAAACAAAAGGAAAAACTGCTGATAACCAGCAGTTTCTTCTTTTGTCTCAATATTTTATTGGCTATATTGTACAAAAATCCTTTCTTTTTCAATGTCCATTTTGTTGTCTGCAGCAACTTTCAAATTTGACCATCCTAAATTTTTGTCGTTTGGGAAAGGGTTAAAGCAAAAATTTGACCAATATGATGTCGACACACGACATAATCAGTGGCATGGTGGATTGAGAGGGGGTTCAGTGACATTAATCTGTCTCAAAAACCTATAATAACTGACCATTTTTTAGCTCCATTGGCCATTCAGGCCAGCGGGCTATTGTCATGGCGGTGTGTCCATCATGCTTGCGTCAGTCTGTGTGTCAGTAAACTTTTTCTTTAAAAATCTTCTGCTCAAAAACTACTAGATGGATTTCAACCAAACTTCACAGGAATGATCCTTGGGTGACCCTCATTCAACTAGAATAACCTGAATTATCTGCCCTTGAATGTCAAAAATAGCTGGTTTTGACTTTGTTTTTACTCTAAAGTCTACAAATATTAACCAATCAAGACAAAACTTGGACAGAATATATATGAGCCAGGATCTGGAAAAACGTCCTTTAAGGCATTTGAGCCCAACAGGGTTTCAGACCAGCCTGCGTATACACGCAGCCTGACCAGGAACCATGTCGTCTCCAAAAGCTTCTTTATGATATGTAGTAACCATGGGAGAGCAGTATGGGTCATGGTCAGACAACATTTATGCACAGGCTGGTCTTGAAACATGACTGTCTGAAATGCTATAAGGGACCTTTTTCCAGATCATGGCTCATTATGACCGCAATATCCTGCCTGGGTGTAATTTTCAGCTTGATCTGAAATCTTACGTCATGAGTATTGTGCACTTGAATTTGACAAAATTGCAATTTTCGACTTTGTTTTCACTCTTACAACCATAAATGTTAACTAATCAAGATGATACTTGGAAAGAACCTTGTTGACAATGAGCTTATGTGTAATTTTCAGCATGATCACAATGTTATAATCTGATTTATGTGTGATGCCCTTGAAATTGACAAAATTTCAGTTTTCAACACTTTTTTCACTCTTGCAGCCACAAATATACACTTATATAGACAAAATTTGGACAGAATGATAGTGACCATAAGATCTTGCATGAGTTTAATTTCCAGCTTGATAAACTCACAAACTGAATTATGTGCCCTTGAATTTGGCAAAATCACAGTTTTCAACTTTATTATCTCTCTAACATCCCCAAAATATTAGTCAATTATTTACTTTCTTTTTGCTTTGACTACAGGATTGCTGTTTTTTACTTTGTTTTTGCTCTAAGAACCACAAGTATTGAACAAGGCTGCAATTTCAATAAGCCCCAGAGACTAAGATTGAAGGGGGCATAACTCTGGCAAAAATCAATGAACCATAAAATCCTTTCTTCATGCACATCTGCCAATTGAGGTGATAACATTGACCAAGTTTCATTAAGATCCAGCCAGAAACTTAGGAGGAGTTGCGTTGACAAGGCTGCAATTTCAATAAGCCCCAGAGACTAAGTTTTTAAGGGGCATAACTCGGGCAAAAATCGACTAATCATAAAATCCTTCCTTCATGCACATCTACCAATTGAGGTGATAACATTGACCAAGTTTCAAGAAGATCCAGCCAGAAACTTAGGAGTTGGGTTGACAAGAAAAGAGGACAGACGGATGGACAGACGGAGAAGATGACGCCAATATACGTCCTCGTATAAAAATCTAATCAAAACTTGTATTTGAGATTACAAGAAATCCAGGCCTGTGGAGCGACTCAAGCCTTTCAGGGCTTTCTAGTGTTGTTTTTGAAAGGAATAAAGATTGCAACTCAATTCAACCATACCTCACTTGCCCTAAACATGTTTTTGATGTGTGATGCTGTAACTACTTCAAAATGTACCCCTGAAAATACAGCAATAAATATGGGTCAAATTTTAAGTCATTACCAGAGGACAAAACTTTAGACTCGCTTAATTAAAAGATGTCGCACAAGAGAACATAAAGTGAATAATAATATTTTGATCTTTCTGTGTAGAGAACATTGTGGAAAATGAAGAAATTACTTGTAAGTTTGTTATTTTTTTCATTTTCCACAATATTCTTTTTTCAAAGTTATTGGGGTTTTACGCCGTTTTCAACTACCAGGGTCATATCGCGGCGGCTGGAGCACCTACCCATGGATTCCTGTTGTTTCTCAAACCAGTACTACCACAACACCCTTACCGAGCCTCCAGCTGCTCGCCCACTTAGGTTAACGATTTCAAACCCATTGGTGGGTGACAATTATATATACCTTGTTGGATGCCAAAAGGCTTCATTATAAGGGAATGTGTTAAATCTTTACCACACGACAATACATTGTATTTTGGATTGGTAGAAATTCAAAGGTGTTGCAGACGACAATTTCAAGTGCATGGAATTTAAAATGTGTTGGTCTTTTGGGGTGGAAAACATTGTGGGAAATGGAGAAATTGCTTGTCACAAGCAATTTCTTCATTTTCCACAATGTTTTTAGAAGTAATTATCTTATACAGGGAGTCATAGTCATTATGTGGTAATTCTAGAATTTGAAACCATGAGTCCTGGGGACGCATGGCTTTGAAAACAATGCGTCCCAACTCAAAATGTATAAGTCCCACCTTTTCATTGAATTGTAGATCTACGCCAATTGATATTTATCTAGGACAATGCAATTGCTGTTCTTGGGAAAAATGAATAAACACTGTTAAACTATTGTTATACTTTGCTTTCATTGTGGTTTTTTGGACTATGTTTGAACACTGATCAAAACACAACACAGTTCAAAGGTTAACTTTATCTCCTTGATCTTGACAGTGCAGGGCCTGTTTATGAAAAAGAGATTGGGGAGAGAACTCAGAACTCAGCCTTAATATAGGAAAATTTCCCATGACATTTGTTCAAATTGGAAAAAGTTCTGAAACAAATTTAAGAATGTTGATAACAAAACACAAAAAAGTTACGAAAACATTTTGGACATTCCGTCTTTCTTACAAGTTGAGATGACTCTAGAAGTCCCGGAGTCAGGGTAAGGTAAATGGACAAAATTTGTAATGGGTTGACATTGAGATGTTGTCACATGAGTAGTTTCACTTTCAACGACAATTTCATTTTGGACTTGGTCTGAAGTTGCCAGTGTCGGTGACATAATTGGCAACCCCCTTTTCTCCAACGGCTTCAATCTGTTTACCAATTTTAGACGAAAGAATTTGATCACCGATGAGAGAGCGTGATTTCACTTCACAAATGAATAAACTTTCTCAAATTTGTTGCCCAAACTGGCCTAAGCCCTTATGACAGAATGTTTTTTTTGTAAATCTTGTGCCTGTCATCTCGGTGAGGTTTAACGGTTTGCTCTCTTACCAAATACGTACGTAAAACAACGATGGGAATGTTCCTTCTGAAAATATTTCATAATTTATACTTTTATCATTAGCCAGATAAAGTATAACGGATAAAACAATACGTCATACTTGAATAAAAAGAATACTTTAGAATCTCGAATGTTGTGATCAATTCATTTAAAAGATGTTTGATCCAATTTATGAGTACAGTACTAATCAACCAGTCCACCAATCAAGTTATCATGACCACACTATTTTCAGAGATTTGTCTTCTACTTTCACTTTGCAATGACATTTGTATTGAGGTCGAGAATTTTTGTAACTAGAGATTGATGTTAAAGAAAAGGCCACCCTAGAATGATGCGTCCCATAGGACGCGCATCATTCAAAATTATGCGTCCCCAACCAATTTTATGCGTACAGGACGCAGGACGCAGAGGTAGGTTTATTACTGGTAATGGGTTAATAATGCAAATCTCATAAATAAAATCTTATATTTATAATATTATGTAAATTCACCAACAAACATAAATACAATAATGGTTTTGTGCTTCACCCTTAATGTAGTTCACTTTGTTTTAATTAGCAAAGATGGATTTTCAAAAGATTATATACTTTTGATCAATCAAAGCATGATTGCCATGCTGAATACTATTTTTCAATGTATCAAGAATAGATTTGTCCAAGATTGAATTTCCATTTGATCCCAACTCAGATGAACAGTTGAGTTTTTCACACATTATTAGATCTACATCTATATTAATATGTGAAAAGAGTGATATCTGCAGTGTTTCTGTGACTTATTCAAATGTCAATGATTGAGACAGACAAGTCTGAAGCAAACATTTTTAACCTGTTCCCAAAGAAGGCCTGTTTTTAAAGTGCCAAAATAGAAATATGTTTTGGGAAAGATTCAAGCAAAATAAGAAAATGCTGAAAACCAGTATTTTCTTCTTCTGTTTCAATATTTCATAGGCTATGATATATATTCTACGAAAATCCTGTATCTTTCAAGTTACAACATACATTTTGTTGTGTGCAGCACCTTGTCAAATTGAGCAATCTAAATTTTCTTTGTTTGAGAAGGGTTTAACATAATATGTAGATATACATACCATGAGGATTTTTAAACAGTTGAATTAAAACTCCTCTTTTTGGACCAAATGTATCATTCCTCTGTCTCAATGCTAGTCCTGTTGGTATATTTATGAGGTGTTTTGCGTCAAGAATCTCATGACCACACTTTCTGCAGAGGAAAAAATCTGAAATAGAAGATTTATTGAATGGGATTTTTGATAGATCTACTTAGCCCCTCATACAGCGAAATTTTAGATTTGTCCATATTCACGGCCGCTTATCTACTAAATCACAACATTTTGTTGTGTATGAAAAAAAGTTTCGAGGATATCCGGTTGGCAGTTAGAGGAGCCGACAAATCGGCGGGTGAAATGTGAGTCTCGTCTTTTAATCGAAATGTTCTTGTTTCTAGCTCGAAAATCAAAAATCGGAGAATGTCATACAACCCTTTATTCATTTTCACATATTTGTGAGCCCCATCCAAACCCCAATTCCCAGAGATTGAACGGAAATTCATTTTCTCCCGTTGCAAGGGTAGCCCCAATATTGACATTTCGTCAATCCTGATGAGCGTTTGTCCACTTTCTGAGGATGAATGGCCCAAAACCTGTGTGTGTTATAAAATAGTTGTATGTAAATTACATCGTGCAAACAATGTTTTAATAACTTACTGTCGATCTTTGAAGAAAATCAGTTCTTCCGGTCAGTTTGTGCGTTAGAGGATAGGTTGTGAGTAAGAGGATAGGTTATGATTTAGAAGACAGAATGCATTCATCGCAATTAATACCATTTGTCATTGTTTATATGCGAATTAAGCCAAACCGAAATACTCTATGTGATATGTCTATTTTCAAAGGGTGGGTGAAATGGCATAACGTATGTTTACGCCCAGATACATCAGGGACACAGACCTTTAACATTGTCTGCTTGTCTGCCAATCTGCATGTGATAATTTAAAATGAAAATTTAAGTTAAGAGGGCGTTTGTGCGTTCTCTTTTTAAAATTTCATACACCTGATATTCTTGTCTGCTAGGCCTACATCTTTTGCTTCGGAAAAGTCAAATATTTAGCCATTTTGGTAATGGATAAAGTGTTTTCAAAAGTGTTTTCAAAATGACACAATTTTGGACTGCTTTATTTATAAAGAGTTACAGATGTGAGAAGTATATGTTTGATGGCGTAAATATTGAGGGAAGGGCTGATAATCAACAATTTCTTTTTCTCTCGATGTTTTCCGAAACTATTTTACAAGGGAGTTATAAAATATATCTTGTATGGGACAGGATTTTTGGAGAAATCTTTATGAAGGAAATCGAATTCTCTTGTTCCGTTGCTTTTACATGATGTGTAAATGGGATTCTTTAACCCTTTCTCATACAAAGCATGGTATAACATACTTATTAGAAAGGGATTGTAAAGTATTGACACAAAAGAAGAGATTACTGTTAATCAGCAATTTCTCCCGTTGTCTCAGTATTCTCTGTACTACTTCTCTTTATATAAATCATCTTGGTATTAGTATCCATTTGTCGTCTGCAGCATTTTTCAAATTGGACCAACCTAAAATGTGGCTGTTTCGGAAAGATTTTTTAAACGTTGGTGGTGTGAAGATATGCCTGTAATCAAACTTTGTAAGTTGTATTTGCAATGATTAAAATATTTACAATAGATTTGTTGTTCCAATGCAGGTATCAGATTTCAACACCTTTCCTCATGTGCCTGGTGTGTCCAGATTAGGTGACAAACTCACTGTTTTGAAAACTCACTGTTTGAACTGGATACAAGTCGTGTCCCTAAATATATAAAGTAAGTACTGAAAAGTGTTCCAGACTAGTAGACAAACTTAGATCTGTCATCCAAGTATTTCAGTGGCCCTTTATTTTGGAGTATTGAATGATGTTAAGAATCCTACACGCAAAATTGTAGATTCGACAGATTTTGTCTATATTTGTATGAACTTCAAATGGTCATAAATCTTTTTAATTAAGAGAGGTAAAGTGATCATCTTTGTGTCATTGATTTTCTCATGGAATGATCTCAAAAACGATATATTACAACATTGGAATCATTTCTAAAAGGGTTATTTACCGTCGTTAGTTTATGCTTGATATGTAGCTGCATGCTAGCGGTGAATTTCTTACTTCCAAGGTTAATAATTTGCTTTTGTTGATTTTCAGGATGTGTTGACCCAATTCCTCGCCACAAATGAGATCAGACTAATCTGATACGGGATGTATGGAGTGGAGAAACTTTAGGCTATTTTTATCGCTTATTCAATAAGCTGCAGGAACTTTACAATATTTTGGAAGAGAGGCATGCGTGGATATTTTTTAACGATGACGTGGTTTGTACCTAGACAAACCATCGTTGAAGTTGACAAAAGTGATAAAGTACGGATTTCACAAAGTTTGTCTTTAATATATGTTACAACTTGCAAAATTTATTGATGTAGGCCTATATGATTGGTGATTTAATATAATAAACATATTGAATCAATAAACAAGAAGATCTATGGATAAACAAGATTTACAGATCTGTATTTTTGACCCGTCTTTATTGTCTCCAGTTTTTCCACTTCTTACGCATTATATTTCAAAGAGGCTACGTTAGAGCATACAAAAATGGCTGGAATATTGCACAGTATTTACTTTGAATTGTATAAAAGTTTGTCTTTAATATATGTTACAACTTGCAAAATTTATTGATGTAGGCCTATATGATTGGTGATTTAATATAATAAACATATTGAATCAATAAACAAGAAGATCTATGGATAAACAAGATTTACAGATCTGTATTTTTGACCCGTCTTTATTGTCTCCAGTTTTTCCACTTCTTACGCATTATATTTCAAAGAGGCTACGTTAGAGCATACAAAAATGGCTGGAATATTGCACAGTATTTACTTTGAATTGTATAAAAGTTCACATGAAGACGCACAGAGTACAGACAGACAGAAAGAAACACAAAGGATAGTGAATGTTTATATCAAACATTGTTATAAATCTATTATGCATAAGAACTTACATTCATTCAGATGAGATAATGTAATATGATATATATATAACTGGTGTGCAAAAAGGGTTTTTCTATATCATATCACAATGAACTCGGTTTCGGTTTGGCTTAATTCGCATATAAACAATGACAAATGGTATTAAATGCGATGAATGCATTCTGTCTTCTAAATCACAACCTATCCTCTTGCTCGCAACCTATCCTCTAACGCACAAACTGACGGGAAGAACTGATTTTCTTCAAAGATCGACAGTAAGTTATTAAAATATTGTTTGCGCGATGTAATGTACATACAACTATTTTATAATATACACAGGTTTTGGGCCATTCATCCTCAGAAAGTGGACAAACGTTCATCAGGACTGACGAAATGTCAATATTGGGGCTACCCTTGCAACAGGAGAAAATGAATTTCCGTTCAATCTCTGGGAATCGGGGTTTGGATGGGGCTCACAAATATGTGAAAATGAATAAAGGGTTGTATGACATTCTCCGATTTTTTATTTTCGAGCTAGAAACAAGATCATTTCGATTAAAATACGAGCCTCATCTTTCATCCGCCGATTTGTCGGCTCCTCTAACTGCCAACCGGATATCCTCTAAACTTTTTTTCATACACAACAAAATGTTGTGCTTTAGTAGATAAGCGGCCGTGATATTGCAAGCTTCTAGATCTACAGAAGACAAAATAGATAAAGATATGATTTTGTATACAACATAGATAGATCTAGCTCAGAAAATATTGAGACAAAAGGAGAAAATGCTGGTTATCAGTGTCTTCTTCTTTTGTCTCAAGGAATTTCTCAGTTGTCTCTTAAATGTTGATATCAAGAACCTATGTGTACAGTGAAGAAAATATGGAGAAAAAAGGGTATCTGGAATCTAGATCTAATCTAGCTCAAAAAACTAAGAGGCAATAGATCTAGGAGAAAAAAAATATCGAGACAAAAGGATATAGATCTAGATCTAATATATCTGGAATCAAGCACATACATATTAGAGACACTAGAAGAAAACTAATCCGAGTCTTCTCTAATGTAAATACGCTCTTTGATATTTTGATTTTTCGCTTTTAAATAGCGAAAAATCAAAATATCAAAGAGCGTATTTACATCAGAGAAGACTCGCATTAGGAGAAAACTAGTTGCAATGATGTAACCGAAACCTTTTTTAATTTTGGTCTGATACCAATCATCAAGTTTGTGGCTACGATATCGCAGCTAGGAGAAAACGGGCTCCTTATCAGCTTGTCATTCTTTTGCCTCAATGTTTTCCACTGCTATATCGTTTAAAGAAAAAAAACACGTCAGAATGTCGTCTGCAACACCAGTCTAAAATTAAGTAGACTGGTCAACGACAACGATTTCAGGATGTTTGGAACCAAAACAGTGCCATTTTACCCAAATTTATCAACTATAGGACGGTCTGATGCTACAATAGATTATTCAGAAATGTTTGCTCACTATGAAATTCGTTTGCTGTTGCATCAAAGACAACTGACAATAAGTAGACCAAAATAAAAACGCCGAAAACTCGAAGGCTCGACAAAAATTTTGAGCACGGCATGGAAGCTGACATCTTGAAAACGGCATTCTGGGATTTGCTTACGAATTTTGACAGTTGTCACGTGAGTAACCCATTTGTTGACCAATCGTTGTTTGCCCTAGAATCTGGTAACCGCCATTCTAGTTTGTATTCTCTCTCCCTCCAAGATGATTTATTTTTTATCGATATTCTGCAAAGTTTCTGAAATTTAGATAAAAACCAATTGCGCATTTCTTTGAAAAATAAACATATTTATACTAATCGGACTGCAATTCTGACAATTTCGCTATAGATTCCATGCAATAACTATGCGGTGCATGAAAGAATTTCGTGACCAGGAGTTCGGCAACTTGACCCAAATAAACACGACTTATTAAATTTGATTGACAGGTCAATTAAAGTATGTCAGTGCCTTGTTAATTGACATTTATGACTAGAACCATCAACAGACGCATGAAATCGACAATGAAATTCACAAAATAATCAAAATTTGTGAATAGTGTATTCATGAAAATGGTCAAATAAGGAAAATTAGGCAATCAACAGCTGTTGCATATGACCTTGGCCTTCACAAAGTTGCAACCAACCAATCGCATTTGAGAGGTGTGCGTCAATCGACCAATGGAGTGAGTCCTTTGAGTCACCTGGTTTTGTTGATATCGTCAAGAAGCCCCGCCTCCATATTGTCATCAAAACAAACCGGCTTCAAGGAACCGGCATATGTTTTTGCATAAAAAGTTCAATTATTTTGCGTGTTATTTCGAAAAACATCACATCAAACGGATAAATGTGACTTCAATTAATCATTTTGTGACATTTTCGGCTGGAATCGGACACGATGTTCGGGAGCAGGAGGCTCGCAAAACGTTCGATTGTTGGGACTCAAGTTGCGGCGAAATGGCAAGATGGCCGATATTATCCCGGCGTAATTCAATCACAATATGCCGAAGAAACGCCATTCACGGACGCAGTTTATACAGTCTTATTCGACGATGGGTACGAAAAGAACATCCCGTCCAAGGCCATTATTGGTCTGGGATTCCAACAGATAAATTCAGCTTATTTGAAAAATGGACAAAAAGTTTTTCTGACATTGAATGGCAGGGAGGTCAGTGCTACTGTCATTAAGCACAGTTTAGAAAGAGACGAGATTCAAGTGAATATATTAACGAGTTTGGGAGATGAGATCGAAATGATCAAGAGACTTGAAGAGATCAGACTAATGAAGAGTAGAAAGTCGGCTAGACTTGTCGATCAGGACACAGATTACTCTAAGCTGGCTGATCTTCAACTGTCAGAAGCTAAAAAGAGAGCAGTCTCATCTGGGATTGATGTGCCAAACAAACAAATGTAAGTAATTCTTCAAGTTGTTATTTGTTTTTGTTTGACACACGCTACTTGCAGTCATAATTGCTTCAATCCTTTCCCAAACGCCAATAATATAGAATATTCAGATTTGAAAGCTGTTGCAGACGACAAATTGATGGTTGATCAAGATATCGAAATAGGATTTGTGTGCAAAATAGCAAAGAAAATATTGAGGCAAAAGGAGGAAATGCTGATTATCAACATGTTCTTTTGCCTCAATGTTTATCCCAAAGCGTTTCTCATAGGGGGAACCAGTAAAACCGGCCCCTCGTGAAACCGGCCCCCGGTAAAACCGGCCCCAAAACGGTAAAACCGGCCCCTAAAAATAGTAAAACCGGCCCCTACATTCAGAAAAACGGTAAAACCGGCCCCAAAAACGGTAAAACCGTCCCCAAAAATGGTAAAACCGGCCCCGCTTCATTTGAAATGACTGTGACATAGATATATTTTTGATGAAAATGTATTTGTTTATTTGACTTTTTCTTTCTACGAAGCTATATTTATGTAATTGATGTTGTGTATTTTATTAGTTTTTGTTGTTTAAAATTTGATTTTTTATGTATCATAAATGATTAAGGTATGAAATATCACATGTATTGTTTAATTGGATACTTTGTAAATAAGTTTGTTTGTAACTGTAATGCAAAAGCAAATATTAAATGATCAAACGGTGAAAATAATTACTTGTTTGTCTTGTTATTAACACCTGGCTTTACCATCTTTCCGACAGTAGTAAGTTTGTAATTAGATGAATTGTGCAATTAAAGGCATGTACCAATCAATTACCTGTACTAATGGTGATAAATTGAAAATTTAGTTACATTTTAGTACAGAAATAATCGAGGCAAATGGAGCAAAATGGAGAAAATTCTCTAAAAATTTTCTAAAAATCGAGTCATATTCATAAAATGATTAGTTACATTTTAGTATAGAAAACATTGAGGCAAATGGAGAAATTCTGATTATCAGTATTTTCTTCTTTTGCATCAATGTCATCTCAAGTATTATCTGGTAGGGACGTCAAAACCAGGTCTTGTTCGATAATGGGTAAAATAACTGAGGAAAATGTTGAAAATGTTGGCCTCTAAAGCAATAGTAAATTATTGAGACAAAATGAGGAACTTTCGAGTAACTTCATTTTCATATTTTGCGGCAATGTTTTCCCAAGGTGTTTTCTAAAAATCGAGTCATGTCTATAAAATGATTAGATACATTTTAGTACAGAAAACATCGAGGCAAATGGAGAAAATTCTGATTATCAGTATTTTCTTCTTTTTCATCAATGTCTTCTCATGTATTATCTGGAAAATGCTGTCCTCTAAGCAATTGTAAAATATTGAGACCTCATTCGCATCCTTTCATATTCGAGTAGTCTAATTTTTTTTTTTTTTTTTTTGCTCCCCTTTATTCTTTTTTAGGACGAGAAATTGTAAATAATATCCCCATTTTGTTCGGAAAACATTAAGACAAAAAGAGAGTGCCAAATAACATTTTCTTCGCTTGCCTTAATATTTTCTTTCCTTAATTGTTCACAATTCGATCTTTGTCAAAATTAATTTTGTCGTCTGTAGAACATTTCAAATTTGAATAGTCCATATTTACACCGTAGGTTATTGTGTAATTCGTGCCTGATTAAATATTGTGAAAAAAGCAGAATTTGTTTGCAACAAACAATTTCTACTTTTTCCGTGGTATTTTCTCTAACAACGGTCAAAATTTATCTGTTGAGTTTCGTTATGATATTGAGATATATAGTCTATAATTAAATATTTTATAAATCTACATGAATATTGTATTTCTTCACCCTTTCCTAATGACGCCCTACAAGACAAATACTTTGGGAAAACTGTGGAAAAATGAAGAATTTGTTTATGAAAATCAAAATCCTCTTTTCCCACGTTTTCTACCAATAACTACAAAAACGTATGAATATGTCATCTGCATTTGTGAATTTGGACCATTCTTTTTTTGTTGTTTAATGGTTGATAATCTATTCATCATTCCCGGTCTAATAAATAATGAACATCAACAACAAACAACAACAACAACTACTAATAATAATGATAATAATTAAACAAACAAAAATATCAAAACGGTTATACATGAATTTCATTATCAGGACCGTAATCGTTATTGATATTTTGGGGCCGGTTTTGGGGGCCGGTTTTACCGATAGAAAATCGATAATGGGGCCGGTTTTACCGATTTGGGGCCGGTTTTACCGGGGGCCGGTTTTACGTGGGGCCGGTTTCACAGTAAAGCCTCATAGGTACGTCATGTATGTCAAAAGCAGGCCTTGTTTGGGAAAGGGTTTAGAGATTTGAATTGATGTGCCCAAAAGAACAAATGTAAGTATTTTTCATAGTGTTTACTCTCAGTCCATCCTAGGTTATTACAGAGTGATCTATAACTGTCACATCGGGAACTAATGACCCCCTACCCCACCAGCGCCTTGTGTGAGCAACAAAATCAATGTTGAATTATCTCCCTTAGATGAGCGCAGATATCAAAGAAATCACTTCATGCGCATATCCAGGTCATGTTTATTGTTCATTCAAAATCCGTCCTACTATTTGAGAGAAGTTGCGCTTACAAAAAATGTGGATGGACAGACAGATTGACAGACAGACACATGGAAACACAGACTCACTGACAAAATTATCTGGCCATAAACCACCTTTACTTTACTTTGTACTGTACTAAAGACTAAACTGACTGAACTTTTGTTCACTATATCACAGATAAAAATGAATATCATTCTGTGGGTCTGATAGAAAGGAAAATGATATCAGACCAAGGGAAATTTTTATGCCCCCGTATCCAGAGATCGGGGGCATATTGTTTTACTAATGTCTGTCTGTCTGTCCGTCTGTCCGAAAACTTAACATTGCATCATTTCTCCAAAAGTTTTCAACATACACAAAGCTGAAATTTGGTGTGTAACTTCCTTTCATTGATATCTATCTGTTCCATGCAATATGACCTTCCTCAAGGTCATCTGGTAACCCTTATCAACCCTTAATACAAAAACTTAACATTTTAGAAAATAGCCATTTCAGGGGCATTTGTGTTTCACAAACACATTTTGTTCAAATTAATTTCATCAGACATGTCAAATGGTCCGATGGTCTTCGCCAGGATTGCATATATTAAGCAAGATATAATAAGCTGTAGATATGAAAGGGTAATGGCTTTTCAAAATATCAAAATCCTTAACTTATTTTTCTTACTCTACATTGTTGGTACTTTTTAGAATCATCTGCAAATGAATACCAACAGCAACAGATTTAGATTTAAAACAACAAGTTTAGAAAATCTAAAGTTACCCTATCATATCTGAACATGATGCTCTTAGGTGATATATAAATAAAGCATAAGTCTTTAACCCTTTCCCAAAAAAAGCTGCTTTTGATGTCCCTTAGATATATATCAATAGGGGGTTTGTTTTCGTTATAAGTGCTACACAATTTTGAATGAATTTTGGAATGAAAAATGACATAATCAGGCTAAAGGGGTTTGTTTGAACCCCCGAACCCCCTCTGGATCCGCCACTGAACAGTCTAAATGTTTGCTGTTTGGGAAAAGGATAAAGAAAGTGCAAGTCATTAATGCAAGGGGGAAGGGTCAATGTAAATATTGGGAGGTCATGACCCCTGAATACTGACCATTGAGTGGCCAGTTAATCTATTTGCAGCACTGGTCACTGCACCGGTCACTTGTAGGTTATGCAACTGGACATTCGCCCAAAGGGTGAATGACCTATATAAAAGGTGTATTTAACCCTTACCCCAAATTATGAAATTTGGACTGTTCCTCTATGAAAGCTAGCTGCGGGGACATCCCAGTTGGTCTAATCCCATTTGGTCTAAAATTCAATTTTCCCATTTCGTCTAAAACTCTAAATTAAAAATATCAATAAAGTTATGAAATATAAAATTGAACTTTGTGTATATCATTTGTATATCACATCTTTTTTTAAACTTACACCATTTGACAAAAATGCAAGTCTTCTTTTTGATAAAACAAGGTCTGAAAAGGTATTAGACGAGATGGGAATTTTTCGTCTAATCCAAAATTTTTATATATTAGACGAAATGGGATTAGACCAACTGGGATGTAACCCTAGCTGCTATGTATACATCAAACTTGTTGATAAATGCAGGAAATGCATATACGATATGGCACTGAAAATATTGAGACAAAAGAGGGAAATGATGTGACATCATGTCATTGGCATTTCTTTCTTTTACCTCAATATTTTCCAAGCATCTTTCTAGATGCAGAAAGCAAAAACAGAGCTTTGTTTGGAAAGGGATAATGGTGTATTTGAGGTACTTGAGCAATGCATTTAACCCTTTCCCAATCAGATCACTAAATGGTTTTGATGACGTTCATGGATTAAGTTTTAGAAAGCATTGAGAAAAATCACAATTTCTCCTTTTCGCTCAACATTTTTATGCTAATTCAAAACACTGACAATCTGCATTCAAAATCTTTTAATTCTGTGCCAGTGTGAGTGTCTAAATTTTTTATCACTCAAGAATGGTTCCAACTTTTTGGTAACACATCTAAACTGTTACTCAAAGAAATTTGAATTTCAATGACCTTAACCCTTTTCCATATGATATAACAAAAATCTGATTTGCGACTGGACATTGGCCAAAAAGGTGAGTGACCTATATAAAAGGTGTATTGAGGTTCTTATGTGGTGCATTTAACACCTGCATTATACAGGCCACAGGTTACTGTTAACATGTAGTGCAACTTTCTAATCCTTTTCACTAGCCTCAGGTTTTCTCCTCCATTTTAGGAAAAAAGGTTATTTTTTAACCATTTAGGAATGAGGAGTAAATGTTGATAACCAGCTGCATTATTTTTATTTATCTCCATGATTTCTAGCATTTAAGAATTACATTTTGACATCTGCATATGGACAAAATGCTTGATTTCAAGAGATCAGTGTAAATAAGCTTTAATAAGGGACAATCCAGCATTTTCCCACAATTTATCTACTTTTAACTGCCATTTAAAATATTTCTAGCTTTTCCTTCTTCATATTTCCAATTATTACATCAACCTGAAATGTTGTTGTTATGAAAAGGGTTAAATTCAACCATTGGCAACACTATTATTGGACGTCATAAGTTCATAGATTTTGATTTTTGCACTGTCCAAAATGTCTTGGCACACAAAGCAATGAATTTGACAGTGTGCCAACATTGTTATAATCCTTTGGAATTTTACAGTCCTAAGTTTTGCAAAGCGTTCGATGGAATTCCATTGTTTACTTAAAATATTGCATTTGAAAAAGGAACATTTGAGCTAATATGACTACAAGATTTCCATTTTTTATTAACAATGTATCTAATATTTTCATATATGAATTAACATCATTGTCATAGATATTAATTGTACATGTACCTTGCATAAAGTTAACGAATCTAAATCTTTCATTTCAAATTGCTTTCTGTGATTTACTCAGGTAATGTAGAAGTTCTTGTAAAAATCACACTGTAGACCTAACGTTGCCCTGAGCCTCCAAGAAGAGTAAATGGTGGCCAATTTACATTTTTTTCTCCTTTACCCTTAATGTTTCAATGAATATATCTTAATAATCTTTGAAATTGCCTCATAAATTGATTTATAGACAATTGAAATGTCACTATCTCACTTTCATTGTTTATGGGGTTGTCAATACACAACCTGATTAGCTCATCAACATGTCATTATAGTTTATTGTGTCAGCTGATGTTACTATTTTTAGCACAACACGTACTTTCCAACTCTTACCTAGTGCTATTTTTAGAACTGTCAGTGGCTTGTGCAACATACGGTTTATTTACCTTTTTATCGGTATTATTTTGATGATCTTTCACGTGAATATAATTATTTAGTGCTATAGAATAAATAATTATGATATTAGAAATGGATCTAAATCTAAATCGCATGTTACCTCGACGTAGGATCAAGTCTAATTTATGCAAATTTTGTTTGTGTATTCACGAACCGAAAGTAGGAATTCCAGCCTCCAAATTGAAGAAAATTAGGAACCACAAGAAAAGGCGTTTAGCAGCCAGGTAACAATAATTGAGATAAAATGTGAGGATTATAATCTGCTACAAACCACAAAATGAATGTTGATAAAGTATGTATTTGTGTGCAAATTGCAATATTGCATGGAAAATATTAAGACAAAAGGAGAAAAATCTGATTATCAACGTTTTCTACTTTTGTCTCAATGTTTTCCTTAACCTTTTCTTGTAGGGATATCAAAACCGGGTCTTGTTTGATAGGAACATATAAACCAGGCATTTATTTTGGGAAAGAATTAGGAATAATTCACCACAGGCATTCATGAGTGTAAATTAGATGTATGATATAGATCTATACTAGTACCAGCAGCTGCATTAACCCTTTCCCAAACGACACAATTTTAGGGTGATCCACTTCAAAAAGTGTAAAAAATGACACAATGGATGTTAATAAAGATAATATTTGTGTAAAACATGTAACAGAAAATATTGAGACAAAAGGAGAAACTGCTGTTTATCAGCAGTTTCTTCTTTTGTTTCAATGTTTTCCCAAGCCTTTTCTATTAGAGACGTCAAAGCCAGGTCTTGTTTGGGAAAGGGTTAATTACCATGTGAAAGTTATTAGTATCTGTTGGTTATCTGTTACAACATAGGTACTATTAGACTCTGCCTTATTAACCCTTTTATTAACCCATTTGATATCCACATTCTATTGGAAAAAAAAACCCCTAGAAATGCCTAAGAAATAATGGATGTAACCCATGGGCGGATCTAGAGGGGGGGTCGGGGGGGGGGTCCCGACCCCCCCTGGCATTGGCCAAAAATTAAATTTTGACTATATAAATTTAGTGTAACGTTACATATTTATTGCATTTTAAGCCATAATTTGAGCTTGGACCCCCTGGAAAAAAATCTTGGTCTTGGACCCCCCTGGAAAAAATTTCTGGATCCGCCCTTGTAACCTAAGAAGAAAATTATTGTGAACACAAAAATCACTATGACCAATACATCAATTTCTTCGTTTGCTACAATGTCCCCCCCCTTCCCCCCCCCCCCCCAAAAAAAAAAAAAAAAAAAAACACAAAAAAAAAAAAAAGAAAAAAAAAAAAAATCCCCCAACAAAAAAAAAAAGAAATTTATGCAATAAAAACTAATTGAAAATCATCCATTTGAAATTGTTGTATGTAACTTCTTTGAATTAGGCTTACCTGAAATTTTAATGTTTGGGAAGGGCTCTATAATTGAAATGTACAAAGAGCAATGTCATGTATTACACTGCATTATTAGCTCACCTGAGCACGAAGTGCTCAAGGTGAGCTATTGTGGTCACTCAATGTCTGTCGTCCGTCCGTCTGTCCGTCAACAATTTGGTGTTGACACTCTAGCATGACCACAAAAGTTGGCCAATCTTGATCAAACTTGGTCAAAGCAGGTATGGTCATAAGTTCTCGGATGAGTTCGATTATGGGCCTGATCGGACCTGGAAGTCTGGAGTTATTTGCCCTTGAA
>CAVMGG010000999.1:0-77115 GCA_963680895.1 Fragum sueziense | reverse complement strand
CCCCACTTCGCATTTGTTTTGTTAAGACGCTCAACTAACGGACTTTGCGCACGAAAATTAAGTTGTCCCGGGTTAACCTTGCTGGACAATAACCATCTTACCGGCTATTAACGAATATACATTCAATTTCAGAGTTTTTGTTCCACTTTAAACTTCGCTTTATCGCTGTATGTTGAATGCACGCGCTCTTTATCGCTGTATGTTTAATACACGTGCGTCGTCATTGTTTTCTCCGCATATTTAGGGAGCCTCGTTTTGAAAATGCCGATTTGGGACTATTTTTAGTAACAATTTTCATGTATACAATGTTGATTTCCCATAAACCCATTTTTTGCCTCCGGAAGTGTGTTATGCGGGTACAGACTAAAACATAAGTGAAAGAACCTAATTGAGTGATAGTGTGGGATTTAACGCCGCTTTCAACAACTGAGGTTTTTCCGACGTCACGCATAACAAAAAATTCTCGGAAGATTTATCAGAACAAAACAACATTGGCGGACATTTTCTTATCTCACCTCGGTTCATTTTTCGCACATATCAATGGCTTTGGGGTAAGTATTCATTGGAATTTTATAGTATTTATGCAATAGTAGCGTCAATTCACGTATTTTTCGGCCGTTAACATCCGCAGAGGCCCGCAAATTACGTAAACAACCCAAGTGCTTCGCACTCGGCCGTTAACATATTTCTTGGGCCTCTGCGAATGTTAACGACCTCACAAACGTGAATTAACCCTATATTGACAGATAAGTTGTATGTTGTACGCCTTAGATGTAACGTTCGGGTTGCACAATTTCTAAATCCATTATACAATTCGGTTAATAGGGTTTAAAAATGATGATGTCGAAAAAACACATATTCTTTACACAAAATTATTGCACAATTGCTAGGATCATTCGAATAGGACGTGTGTTGCATCTGAAGTAAGGGAAAGTGTCACTATATCTGCTAGGCCTGCTTAAATAAGGAAAAACGCAAAGCTTTAAAATCACCATGCCACATACGTTACAAAATATTTCTTTGTGTGCACCACATCCACAATTGTTACTTGTAAATTAAAATAAAAATCGTTTCCATGGCTTCTGCAAGATGCAGAGGGTGCAAACCTCAATGTGATTTTGTGCAATACATGTGTAAGTACGAAGTGCATGCTTTTTTGGGGTTCATAACTGGTTATGCTTGTATATAATTCATATTTTACGGGCAAGCTGAGTTGATTTCGCCTGAAATGCCTTACATTCACGGAATGATAGAGAAAACTGCAACTTTCTCGAAGAAAACAGACATTGCTAGGGGTCAAGAAATCATTTGAGATGAGCCTCGGCCTAGTCTCATTCCCAAAGAAAAAACTTCATCGATTCAATTTTTCAATTTTCTTACCTTGGTGGTGTCCTGCCTCTGTTTTGCACCACAAACCGGCGTTATACACCACGCTTTCAGCGTTACGAAAACCACATCCCCCGGTAACGATTGGACACGGTGGATTTGATTCCAATCATTTGAGCATTTACAACAAAACAGTGAAATATTTGGCATAAAGGCATTGACATTTCGATATATGACTGCTGATCATCAATAACTCGCATCATTCTTTTGAATACATGGCCCTAGGCAAAGATTTAGACTGTTCCAATTTGAAACTGCTGCAATCAAGAAAATTGATATTGATAAAGATAGGATCTGTGAATATTTTTAGTCAAACGTTTTGCAATTTATTTAAATTTTCATATATGATAATGTAGGACCACAACAAAGGGTTTTTAAAAGTAGAATATTTTCATTGTCTAAAGACATATAGCCTGAAAATCATCAAAAGATTAAAATTATCTGTCAATGCCTACTGTAAAAAAATACTTTAGGATGGAAAATAATTTATGGACAGTGAATAATCATAGGTGAGAAAAGAAATCAAGCCTTCAGACCTCATTCCATCATGACAGAGATTTATTATTTATTTGTATTGAGCTGTGGTCCTTTATGATGGAAAAGACAGAAATAATCACAAATTATTCCCGTTAATGTTAGAGAGCTGACATTTTGTTTTATCTTCTTTTTCTTTTATCTAAATGACAAAAGTACTCGAACATACACACATACACGCAAATGTTCCCAAGATGACAAAATGTATTGCAATAATGAATTTTATAAATCTATATAATGCTTTCTGCTTTCAGAATTTGCTACTATACTCCAATGGTTAGCATCATACCGTATAGCACTTTATTTCTGCGGGGTCCAAATTCTGCGTTTTTTCCTGAAATCAGCTGGATTTAATTTCTGCGTAACATATTTCTGCAGTCTCTCACTTTGTCAAGTCAAAGATTTTATTTCTGCGCTAGGAAAGCAGTATTAATCAGTATCAAACATATTTTGAAAGATTATGCTTACAAAATATTCGAAATACTATGTGATGGTGAAGGGATAATCCATTTCATTTATCTATAGATTTGTTATTGGAATTTGTTGAATCGTTGATTTATGGATAAACAAAAAAGTCCTATCTACACTTTATTTAAAGCTATAGTTACACCATTTTTAGCTCACCTGAGCACGAAGTGCTCAAGGTGAGCTATTGTGGTCACTCAATGTCCGTCGTCCGTCCGTCCGTCCGTCTGTCTGTCCGTCTGTCTGTCCGTCCGTCCGTCTGTCAACAATTTGGTGTTTACACTCTAGCATCCACAAAAGATGGCCAATCTTGATCAAACTTGGTCAAAGTAAGTATGGGCATAAGTTCTCGGATGAGTTCGATTATGGGCCTGATCGGACCAGAATGTGCTGAGTTATCTGCCCTTGAATGTCAAAAAATGCTGTTTTTGACTTTGTTTACACTCTAGCATCTACAATTATTGATCAATCAAGACAAAACTTGGATAAAATGTTGGAGACCATAAGAACTCGGATGAGTTCGATTCTCAGTCTGATCTGACCAGAAAGATCAGAGTAATGTGACCTTTAATTTGACAAAATTGCTGTTTTCGACTGTTTTCGACCTTGTTTACACTCTAGAATCTACAATTATTGATTAATCAAGACAAAACTTGGACACATTGTTGGGGACCATAAGATTTCGGTTGAGTTTGATTTTCTGTCTGATCGGACTAGAAAGACTAGAGTTATGTGCCCTTGAATTTGACAAAATTGCCGTTTTCGGCTGTTTTTGACCTTGTTTACACTCTAGAATCTACAATTATATATCAATCGAGATAAAACTTAGACACAATGTTGGAGACCATAAGATCTCAAATGAGATTGATTTTTGGTTAGATTGAACCAGAAAGTCAAGAGTTATGTGCCCTTGGATTTGACAAAATTGCCGTTTTTGACTGTTTTCGACCCTGTTTACTCTCTAGAATCTACAATTATTGATCAACCAAGACAAAACTTAGACACATTGTTTGGGACTATATAATTTCGGATGAGTTTGATTTTCAGTCAGATATGTTTAGAAAGCCAAGAGTTATGTGCCCTTGAATTTGACAAAGTAGCTGTTTTCGACCTTGTTTACACTCTAGAATCTACAAATATTGACCAATCAAGACAAAACTTAGATACAATGTTGGAGACCATAAGGTCTCAAATAAGTTTGATTTTTGGTCTGATTGAACCAGAAAGTCAAGAGTTATGTGCCCTTGAATTTGACAAAATTGCTGTTCTTGACTGTTTTCGACCCTGTTTACACTCTAGAATCTACAATTATTGATCAACCAAGACAATACTTTGGCACTATGCTGCTGATTGTAAGACCTTGCATGAGCTGAATTTTGAATTTTCTGCAATCAAATGAGAAAGTGGTCTGTCATGCATGTGCCCTTAAATCTGACAAAATTGCTGTTTCGAATGAACAATCAAGACGAAATTTGGATTATGATGTTAATTACGATAAGATCTTGGATAAATGAATTATAGAATAATCAGAATAGTTATCTGCCATTCAAACTTTTACTCTAAAAACCTCAAATAGTGACTAATCAAGACAAAACTTGACACAATGTTATTGACCATAAGTTTGTTTTCAGTCTTAAATACCAATTGAATTGAACAAAACAGTGGCTCATATCATTTTGGTTCAGGTGAGCGATATAGGACCATCATGGTCCTCTTGTTTTTTAACGGAAAGAACTTCATTTATATGAAATTGCGCTTTGCATCAGAGGGTTACTGTTTAACCCTTTCCCACACATTGACGCTTTTGGACACCCCACAAAATAAAGGCTTTCGAAAAGGTTGTGGAAAATAAAGATATTGCTTGTGACAAGCAATTTCTTCATTTCCCACAACGTTTTCTACCAAGAAAGACCAAAAATTGTTAAATTTTGTTCAATGGAACTTGTCGTCTGCAACACCTTTGAGTTTGGACCAGGCTAAAATTTTGTTGTTTGGTAATGGGTTAACTTGACCTTGTACTGACTAAAATTTAAAACAACAACCTCAATATTTAGGGTTAATATTCTGCGGATTTTGTTTCTGCGGTGCCGTCCAGGACGGCAGAAATAGCAGAAATAAAGTCCCAGCAGAAATAAAGTGCTATACTGTTGTAACATTTCATGTTTCTATTTACATTAATTTGGACAGGGAGTTCCATGAGGGAATCACCTCAATTGCGGATGGATGTGAAGCATATTTTAAACAGCACCTGATAAAAAAATGACAACTTATCAAGCAAATGAAAAGGAAAAAACACAACATATTGATATCCATTTCAAAAGGATGGGTTCATATTTTAAGAATAACCGATAGCAACAATTTGTAAACTTATATCGCTATTTTCTTGTTAGCTCACCTGAGCACGAAGTGCTCAAGGTGAGCTATTGTGGTCACTTTTTGTCCGTCGTCCGTCCGTCTGTCTGTCCGTCTGTCTGTCCGTCCGTTCACAATTTCGTGTTTACACTCTAGCATCTACAAATATAAGCCAATCTTGACCAAACTTGGTCAAAACATGTATGGCCATAAGATCTCGGATGAGTTCGATTATGGGTGAGATCGAACTAGAAATGCAGGAGTTATCTGCCCTTGAATGCGAAAAATACTTAGTTTTGACATTGTTTACACTCTAGCATCTACAATTATTGATCAATCAAGACAAATCTTGGACATAACATTGCAGACCATAAGATCTCGGATGAGTTTGATTTTCAGTCTGATCTGACTGGAAAGACGAGAGTTATGTGCCCTTGAATTTGACAATTGCCATTTTCGGCTGTTTTTGACCTTGTTTACACTCTAGAATCTACAATTATTCATCAATCAAGACAAAACTTTGACACAATGTTTGGGACTATGAGATCTGGGATGAGTGTAATTTTCAGTCTGATCTGATCAGAAAGTCGAGAGTTACTTGCCCTTGAATTTGACAAAATTGTCATTTTTGGCTGTTTTCGACGATGTTTACACTCTAGAATCTACAATTATTGATCAATCAATCCAAAACTTGGACACAATATTGGAGATCATAAGATCTGAAATGAGTTTGATTTTCAGTCTTATCTGATCACCAGAAAGTTGAGAGTTATGAGCCCTTGAATTTGACAAAATTGCTGTTTTTGACTGTTTTCGACCTTATTTACACTCTAGAATCTACAATTTATGACCAATCAAGACAAATCTTGGACACAAGGTTGGAGACCATAAGATCTCAGATGAGTTTGATTTTCAGTCTGATCTGACCAGAAAGGTGAGAGTTTTGTGCCCTTGAATTTGATAAAATTGCCGATTTCGGCTGTTTTTGACATTGTTTACACTCTATAATCTACTATTATTTATCAATTAAGACAAAACTTGAACACAATGTTTGAGACCATAAGATCTTGGATAAGTTTGATTTTCAGTCCAATCTGACAAAAAGTGGAGAGTTATGTGCCCTTGAATTTGATCAAATTGCCGTTTTCGGCTGCTTTAGACCTTGTTTACACTCTAGAATCTACAATTATTGACCAATCAAGACAAATCTTGGACACAATGTTGGATATCATAAGATCTCGGTTGAGATTGATTTTAAGCCTGATCTGACCAGGAAGTCAAGAGTAATGTGCCCTTGAATTTGACAAAATTGCTGTTTTCGGCTGTTTTCGTCCTTGTTTATACTCCAGAATCTACAATTATTTATCAAACAAGACAAATCTTGGGCACAATGTTGGGCAAGATGAAATCTTGGATGAGTTCGATTTTCACAATGTTATTGACCTTAAGTTCGTTTTCAGTCTAAAAGTCATAAATATTTTTTGAATTGAAGAAAAGTGTTGCTTAAATATCATTTTGGTTCAGGTGAGCGATATAGGACCATCATGGTCCTCTTGTTAAAATTACCCACATAATTGCTAACCTTTTTCATCCCTAGAAATACTATTGGCCTGATTACTTTGCTAACAAAGGGCCATTGTTTTCTCTGTAGCTGAGTGGCTACTGGTTTTTCATTGAGAATAACAAGCCATAATTAGTTTCAGGAGATAGACTGTAGCCCTTTCCCAAACAAGACCTGGTTTTGACGTCCCTAATAGAAAAAGCTTTTGGAAAACATTGAAACAAAAGAAGAAACTGCTGATAACCAGCAGTTTCTCCTTTTGTCTCAATATTTTCTGTGCCATATTTTACACAAATCCTATCTTTAATAACATCCATTTTGTCATTTGTGGCAGTTTTTGAAGTGGATCACCCTAAAATTTTGTCGTTTGGGAATGGGGTAGAGAGTCTCTGATTCTAGACTGTAGAGAGTCTCTGATTCTTCCCATGGAATTTGATACTGTTGTAGAGGCTCTAGACCTAGACGCTCATTTTGTCATCTGCAGCAACTTTCAAAATGGACTACCCTAAAGTTTGTCATTTGTGAAGGGTTAACCTTTATCTGTGATGGAATATTGACTCCAGCATATTAGTCTACCTAAATCTCACCCAAAATGTGACTTGTGTAGGAACTTTTTGTTAATGCTCGACCTCCATGCTTAAATGAAACTTCGATATGTATGGAAGATCACTAGGGTGGAGGTCACATGATGGAGGTCATTTTAAGGTCACTACAAGGTCAAAGGTCAACTAAGTGCAAAAATCAATGGTATAGCTAGAAAACCCACCATAACTCACTTAGTTCTTGGTTTAGACTAACAATTTTGGTATCAAAATGAAGCTGGGACATCCATCTTTAATTTGAGATTGGATATGCAAATCAGCTAATTTGCATATGTAAGATTTTGAAGATTTAATAAGAAATTTTGAATATTTTTTTGTCATTTTTTATAGAATATAGTTGGAACAAAAGCTATAACTCAGTAAGTTTGTGGTGTAGATTCACGAACTGGGTACCAAAATGAAGCCTAAACGCCTGCCATCAAGTAAAGTTATGCAAAATAGCTAAATTACGTATGTATGATTTTTTATTAATATTCTAATTAATTGATGAAAATATCACCAATTTTGTGAGTATTTGATACACACGGCGATCGGACTTAGAGAAATCCTGAGAAAATTCTTTTAAAATCAACCATTGGGCCAAATTGAATCAAACTTGGTGTGAATGTTCTTTGAGTGACCCTTTTGATTATTTGTTATCAAAATTTTGATTTGTCAAAAAATTGGGCGTGGCAGGGCGGGACTTATAGGATTTTGAGAAATCAAAGAAAATTCTTAAAAAATCAACCATTGGACCAATTTGAACCAAACTTGGCATGAATGTTCTTTGAGTAACCCTTCTGAACGTTTTAAAATAAAATTTTGATTGATGATTAAATGTGGGTGTGGCATGGTGGGGCGGGGCTTATCAGACTTAGACAAATCATAAGAAAATTCTTTAAAACTCAACCGTTGGGCAAATTTGAATCAAACATGACGTGAATGTTCTTTGAATTACACTTTTGAACAATTGTTAACAAATTGTTTGAATCATCAACAAATGCGAACCTGACAGGGTAGGGACATTTTCAACTTGTCGAAATAATGAAATAATTCTTTAAAAATTAACCATTTTGCTGATTTATAACCAACTTTGCTGGATCGATTTTAACAAAATTGTAACTAAATTGATAATGATCGCAACAGAAAGTACTTAGTTATAAGCCTTAGCCTTTGACAAAATTTTAATTTTTACCAAAGCCATCTTGGTTAAGGTGAGCGATTTAGGAACATCATTGTCCTCTTGTTAAGAATATAGCAGGACAACAGTTTTAGTTCATAAAGTTGGAGGCGTACACTAACAATTTAAAATTGTTGTTTAAAAATAAAGGCTACATATCCATACCTAATTTAAGTTAAGCAATTTTAAGCTTACCATCATTTCGAAGATTTTTCATATCTTTTTTTTAAAAAAATCATGATGAAATATCACAAATATATATTCTATACATATATTGCTTTAAAGATTTATGGAAGGGTTAAACCATATTGTATATTCATAACTTCCAGTCACGAACAGAATAAGAATTTTGATGCCTTTTACAGAATCAGATTGAACTACAGTATACAAGAGAGTGTGTTTTTCATGGAAACGCATCTTTTAAAAGCTGGTTGAGGGGTGTAGCTGGAGAAACAGCAATAACAGCATTGGTGTCATTCATAATTATTTAGGTCAACCATCAGGGTCAGATAGATATTCCTCAAAAGGAATCACTTTTGCCAAGGGTAGACGCTGCTCCTTGATTATTTAGTTGATTTAAGTCTTCCTTTAACAGTAGATAAAGTTGCAAACTGTGCTCATTTTTTATCGAAGGAAAAATGCCTAAATTCATTTCAATCACGATTTCTTGACATTTAGCTATCAAAGTGACGCATTAGGTGATCATGAATTTGTTCATCATGGATTTCCCTGGGATGTTCGGCATGCCTCAACTACCTGTCTCTCTTAAACTCACTAGTCATTGACAGTACTTGTCTCGGCGAAAAAAATTTGGCGTTTTGCATACAAGTGCTTTGGTGCTCAACATTTTTAGCCTATCTACTGTACATCATCTTATTGAGCCTTTGGTTCTCGCGGGGCTGGTCTATTATCATTTAAAGGGCTGGTATCTTGTCATTTAATCCTTTCCCAAACGGCCAAATTTGGAACGGCCTCCTTTTGAAAGGAGTTGCAGACCGCAAAGTAAGTGTTATTTTGTGTAAGAAAGTTGTACATTACAACAAAGAAAATATTGAGACAAAAGGAGAAAATGCTGATTATCATCAATTTCTTCTTTTGTGTCAATGTTTTCACAAACTATTTCTATCAGGACGTCAAAACCAGGTCTTGTTTGTGAAAGTGTTAAAAGAAAAGCATTAAGAATTTGATAAGATTTGCATTATCTTTCTATTCCAGCCTGGTTTGGAGCATCTTTGTATGGACATGCTTTAATCAAAGTAGATCTACTTCCTGGTGACAAACATACATTCTCTTATCACTATGTTTTGTTTCCGAAGCAAGAATTGGGCCTCTAAAGTCTTTATTTTTTTTATGCTCCTCAGAAGCTTCTCCAGATACCCAGTATCGCTCAATGATTGACTTCTGTTTAAATTTGGATTTTTTGTTACACCCATATCTAATTTCATACTGGATTTTGTATATGCAAGAAAGTCCAAAGTCTCTTTTTGGATACATCAAAGTCCACCTTGCATTAACATGGATTAAGATTCTTTTGGACATATGTTTTTATCTTGCATAGAGATAAACAGCATAGTCCAATATCATGCGGTCGTTTATTTAACAGTGAACTGTTTGAATCATTATTTTCTACTGAGTTTGTGATTAGAATTACCAACATACCATAATCATTTTAGCCTGTTAATCCCAAAAGATGAGAAATTAAAGGCAATCATAAATGTTCACATTAACTTGTGCAGACAGATGGGCAGATATAAAGTACAAAACTACCAAACTCTGATTTTGGGCAGTATAACATGATTATACAGTGTCATTAAGTCTTTCCAAGAAACAAATAACTTTATGAAACATGAATATTCTCAAAAAGGGACAGTTTTGTTTTCAACTGAACTATTCAAAATCATCTGTATGCAAAATTTTAATCTGCAAAAATGTTAAAACACAGACAACTAAGCTTCATTTTGACATCAAATTATTAGTTTACAATTTAGTAAGCTAGGCCTACAGCTGATTTTCTTGCTGCATTCTCAAAATTAGCTATAATATAAGTAGAATTTTTATTGAATCTCCAAAAATGCATATGGAATACTTGAGCTAATTAGCACAAATGTGCTTAGAATTGCATATTTGTGTCTCAGCTTCAATTTAATACCGACAACACTTCTAAGTCGATATGCAGAACTTTAAAATAAGCTTTATCTAATTTTCCTATTGCACTCCCAAAAAACGACAATAATTCCATTAATTATTGCAGTTATATCTCATGTCATAAATAAACAAATTATTTATTTTATTTAAAGCTATGCTGGAAAATTAAGATGGGTGCCTAACCTTCATTTTAAAACCATAAAACTGTTAACCTACACACGGAACCCAGTGAGTTATATCTGTTTCTCTAGCTATATCCCATTAAACAACTTTTTCAAAGATATGTTTCTATGGAAACCACACTCTGTAGCATATTGAAGTTCAATCTGATTCTGGAAAAATAGACTTCAAAATGCTTATTTTTTGTGTTGGACAGGAAGTTGTACGCACATATACCACAGGATTTAGTATTCTCAAGATGCTTGAAGCACTGTATATATCTAATATTCACAATATTGTGATGTGTTCATCATAATTCTAAAAATCTATAAAAAAAAAAAAAAAACATTGAAATCGTGCTTATGCAAATAAGCTTATTTGCAAACATGAAGTTAAGTATGGGTGCCCAGGTTTTATTTATACCAAAATTGTTTGTGTACACCAAGTTAGTAAACGTTATATAGGGAACAAAACAAAGAAAATTTCATCAAAATTTCCCATTAACTCATAAAAAATATGCATTTGCATTCGTATTAGTTGATTTGCATAACTTATACCGAAAACTAAAGATTAATGCTTTAATTTGATATCAAAACTGTTAATCTATACCAAGAACGTATTAAAAGTGAGCTATATCTGATATTCCCACTGTACTCTAAAAAATTGACGATAATTTTATCAATTATTCGTATAAATTCTACAGTCATGAATTTGCAAATAAGATTATTTGATTATATACATAACAATTCTGACAAATAAAGACGGTTATGTTAGATTCAATTTAAAACAATATCTGTCTAAACCCAGGTTTAACTCTTTCCCAAACGACAAAATTTTGGGTGATCCACTTAAAAAACTGCCACAAAAGTCAACATGGATATTATTAAAGATATTATTTGTGTAAAATATGACAAAGAAAATATTGAGACAAAAGGAGAAACTGCTGGTTATCAGCAGTTTCTTCTTTTGTTCCAATATTTTCCCAAGCATTTTCTATAAGGGACGTCAAAAGCAGGTCTTGTTTGGGAAAGGATTAAGTGAACTATAGCCGTTTATCCCATTATACCCCAAAATACTTTTACAAGATATGTTACCATGGAAGCCACACCCTCTACGATACTGTAATTTAATCGGATCTGCGGACATATATTAAAATATGCATAATATTATTGGACGCTTAACATATAAATTATGATTAAATCAATCCACAAAGCTTTCCAGTGACAAAAATGGCAATTTTGTCAGATACAAAAGCTTATAACCAAGGACTTTTTGTTCCGATCAAGTTAAAAGTGAAACTGTTCTTGCATAATCAGTTTGGTTACAATTTTGTTAAAATAGATTCAGCGAAGTGGGTTATAAATCAGCACAACGGTTAATTTTTAAAGAATTATCTCATTATTTCGCCAAGTTGAAGATGTCCCCACAATGCTACGTCCACCTATGTTGATGAATCAAACAATTCGGTAACAAATGTTCAAATGTCTCATCCAAAGAACATTCACAGCAAGTTTGGTTCAAATTGACCCTATGGGTAATTTTTAAAGAATTTTCTTATGATTTGTCTAAGTCCGATAAGCCCCGCCCTGCCACGCCCCCTTTTTTTGACCAATCGAAATTTTGTTAGAAATGTTCAAAAGGGTCACACAAAGGACTTTCATGCCAAGTTTGGTTCAAATTGGTCCAATGGTTGATTTTTTAAGAATTTTCTTGAGATTTCTCTATGTCTGATAAGCCCCGCCTGCCACGCCCACTTTTTTGACAAATCAAAATTTTGATAACAAATAATCAAAAGGGTCACTCAAAGAACATTCACACCAAGTTTTGTTCAATTTGGCCCAATGATTGATTTTTAAAGAATTTTCTCATGATTTCTCTAAGTCCGATCGCCGTGTGTATCAAATATTCACAAATTGGCGATATTTTCATCAATTAATTAGAATATTAATTAAAAATCATACATACGTAATTTAGCTATTTTGCATAACTTAACTTGATGGCAGAAGTTTAGGCTTCATTTTGGTACCCAATTCGTGAATCTACACCACAAACTTATTGAGTAATAGCTTATGTTCCAACTGTATCCTATAAAAAATGACAAAAAAATATTCAAAATTTCTGATAAAATCTTCAAAATCTTACATGTGCAAATTAGCTGATTTGCATATCTATATCTCAAATTAAAGATGGATGTCCCAGCTTCATTTTGATACCAAAATTGTTAGTCTAAACCAAGAACTAAGTGAGTTATGGTGGGTTTTCTAGCTATACCATTGCGTTTTGCACTTAGTTGACCTTTGACCTTGTAGTGACCTTAAAATGACCTCTATCATGTGACCTCCGCCCTAGTGATCTTCCATACATATCGAAGTTTCATTTAAGCATGGAGGTCGAGCATTAACAAAAAGTTCCTACACATGTGTTTTCTAGCGCCTTATTTCTATAATTTAGGTAGACTATATATACTGTTAGTTGAGAAAGCTGTCTGGCTCCCCATAGGAAATCTAATATTGGAATTGGATTTAACTGTCAAGGACAAACCTCTAGAATTCCTAAACACACTGGAATTTGTGGGAAACTATATTATGTTCATATGGTCTATTGACCTGTGTTTCTTTTGTCTTTGTTTGGATTGTGTTAAAGGATTTGGAGTCTTTCTTCATTGATAAATGAATGATTTTAAGAGAATTTTAAGGTATATTTTAAGATTGTGAATTAAGATTGAAGATTTTGCATACTGTTTTATCGCCCAAAAATTGTTTAGTATAGAACATATTGCATGTACAAAGAATCAGCAGCTTTTGTTTTGACCACCATAATTTTTTATGGCCATTTAAAGGCTATTGTATGTAATTTTGATTTGAAAAATTTCGAAAATACTTTGAAAATAAATGAATGTTTTCTTTCTTTTGTTCTTAAGTATATTGCTATAGTTCACTGTACATGTGTATATATTTATAAATGTTGTAATTGAACAACAGATATTGCTGCACCTTACTCCAGCAAGTCAAAACTTGATTTACTGGTATGTTCCTCAGAAGATTTGGATGTACCATAACAAATAGAATATGTCACTTTCTCTCAACTATTGCTCTCAAAATATTTGTGTCAAGAATTATCAAAGGTGATATAATTAGAGCAACAGATAAGAGGGAGTGAAGCCATTCCAAATTTGTTATTTGAAATTCAAACCCTATGTTGGGGGTGCTCATTTGAATTTTCTCGTTGAGACAATTCCAATGAGCACCCACAATTTGATGAACAATAAATGAAAAATTACATTTTGAAAATCCTTCACTTCCTCTTATCTGTAGCTCTGAATTAATTATGTCTATTTTCAGCAAGAAGAGTTAATATTACAGTTACAAGAACAACACTTCCAACAATACATGCAGCAAGTCTACCAACAACAGCTCCTACATCAACAACAACAATATCAACAACTCCAGGCCATGCAGGCCGCTCAGAGGGCGGGATCTACTGACAATAAACCACCTACTGCACTACAAGCCACGCCCACTTTACAAAATGGTCCTGTAGCTCCTCCCACAAATATGGAAGAGACCAATGGGGAACAGTTATTGAATGGGGATGATGATGCTGGAAGTGTGATAGTTAAAGATGATAATGGTAGGCAGATCTACAGATAAGGGCGGTGAAGATGTTTTAATTTTGTTATTTCAATTCCAAACCCTATGTTGCGGGTACTTGTTTGAATCGTCTCACTGAGACGATTCCAATGAGTACCAGCAACATAAGGGTTGATGAACAATGCATGTTGAAAAACCATCACCCCCTCTAATTTGGAGCTCTGATGGTAGGAATAAAATCTTCATATTGTTCAAAGAATATTTGTGTAACATTGATAGCCGTCATAGAACATGATCATGCAGCACAGCTGTGCAGTTTGACCTCATTCTACATTACTTGTAAAGCTGTTTGTTATAGCCCACACAAAAACAAAGTTTGTCAGGTTCATAAATATCATCATATCTGTACATCTGTCAACTTTGCTCCTAAGCGCAATATCTCTCAAAACACTTGGCAGATTTTTAGCGAGCCGGGACTTTATGTCCGGGGTGCTAATGTCACAGCCCTAGTGTCGGCGTCGGCGTCCCGTCGCATCTTCACTTGAAAAACTTTAACCTGGTCTATATCTCAGACACTATTAGAGATACAGCCTTGATATTTCATACATGGATACTACCCGGCAAGACCTTTCATTTGTGACCATGACCTTTGACCTTGTGACCTTGACCTTGGAGTTTGACCTACTTTTAAAAAACTTTAACCTGGCCTATATCTCATGCACTATTACAGATAAAGCCTTGATATTTCACATATGGATACCTCATGGAATGACCTTGAGACCATGACCTTTGACCTAGTGACCTTGACCTTTTTTTGTGACAAGCTTTCGTATAGGCAAGCTACGTTGTCCGCGGACAAATCTTGTTATAAAAATGTACATGAAGGACCAATGTGACATGGAGATTTGCTTGATTATCCAAGGGAGACAATTTGACCATGAGTTGTTGCCAGGAGTTGTTTCTTGTAAGCACAATAAATTATTCCCCCTCTCAAACTGCGAGAATGATTAAGCAGATTTTGGATGAAAAGATATTTGAGGGATCAATTCAATATGATTTTGGAGGTTGTTATGAACAAGTTTAAGCCATGATCTGAAAAAAAGGTTCCTTATAGCATTTAAGACAACTGTGTTTCCAGATCAGCTTGTGCCTCAATGTAGTATGATCAGAATCCATGCTGCTCTCTTACCCGGCCGTGGCAAATACCATAACTGACAAAAATGTCACCCATCAATGGTTTGATGTCATGAACCTATGTGGGGGAGCAGCTGGAGGTTCGGTAAGGGTGTTGTGGTAGTGCTGGTATGAGAAACGACAGGAATCCATGGTTAGGTGCTCCAGCTGCTGCGATATGACCTTAGTAGTTGAAAACAGCTTAAAACCCAAAATAAATCGAGCTCTCTTACAGTTGCTAGAGATCATAATGACACTATTAAAGAACAACATGGTTCCTGATCAGACTGCTTGTATAAGCAGTCTGATCTGGGAACCATGTTGGGCTCAAAAGCCTTAAAGGATGGTTCGACCTTTTTCCAGATCCCGAATCATTTCTATTTCTTATTTACATTCTATTCTTAATTACAGAAGATGATCTTCCTCTATTGCTGAGGCCTCCATGTGGACTAGAAAAGATGTTAAAGAATTTAAAGATTTGGAACAATATGGTTCCTGATCAGACTGCATGTATATACAGACTGATCTTGAACCGTGTTGGGCTCAAAAGCAATCCTTTCTCATTTCTATTTCTTATATACATTAAAGAAGATGATCTTCCCCCTATAGCTGCGGCCTCTATGTGGACTAGAAAAGATGTAAAAGAATTTAAAGATTCATAATAACACTAGTAGAGAACAATACGGTTCCTCATCAGACTGCATGTATATGCTGATTGTGTTGGGCTCAAAAGCGATCCTTTCTCATTTCTATTTCTTATATACATTACAGAAGATGATCTTCCACCAATAGCCGCGGCCTCCATGTGGACTAGAAAAGATGTTAAAGAATTTAAAGATTCACTGAGAAAGGATAAAGATGCTGTGATAAAAGTGGGCTCTGGTGAAACTGTCACTGTAAGTCAACAGTTCTGTATATTGTTTAACCCTTTCTCAAACAATACAATTTCAGGGCAATTCCATTTAAAAGCTGCTGCAGAAGACAAAACGAATGTCGCTTATGAAAGGATTTGTGTAAAAAAAAACTCAGAAAATATTGAGCCAAAAGGAGAAAGTGCTGATTTTCAGCACTCTCTTCTTTTGCTTCAATGTTTTCCTAGACATCTTCTATTAAGGACGTCAAAACCAGGGCCCCGTTTTACTAACGAACATACAATTATTTTTTGCGTAATTTCTTGTAAAAACAAACCTGATTGGCCTAATCCGATTTTTCGTGCAATCAGATGCCTCGTTACACAGTTTACACAAAAATATGATCGTAAGTTCGTTAGTAAAACGGGGCCCAAGTCTTGTTTGGGAAAGGGTTAAGCTGTCCCTGTATATTGACACTTTGTGACAACCTGCAATATCAATGCTTTTAGATACATTATGAAAAATGAAAATATTGTTTGTGACAAAATGGCTTTTAGAAAATAAATTTTTAGCTCCACTGGCCTTCAGGCCAGCGGGCTATTGTCATGGCGTTGTGTCCGTCGTGCGTGCGTCCGTCCGTCCGTCTGTCCGGTCGTCAACTTTTTCTTTAAAAATCTTCTCCTCAGAAACTACATGATGGATTTCAATCAAACTTCACAGGAATGATCCTTAGGTGATCCTCTATCAGATTCCTTCAATTAATTCTGATTGAACCATAAAGTCTGGAGTTATCTGCCCTTGAATTATAAAACGGCTGTTTCCACTTGTTTTCACTCTAGCCACTACAAATATTGATCAATCAAAACAAAACTTGGTCAGAATGTTGGTGCTGATAAGATCTTGCCTGAGTGCAATTTTCAGCTTGATCTGAATATTACGTCTTGAGTTATGTGCCCTTGAAATTGGCAAAACTACCATTTTTGACCTTATTTTTACTCAAACAACCATAAATATCCACCAATCAACATAAAACTTTCACATTATATTACTGGCCATAAGATCTTGTGTTGGTGCAATTATCAGCTGCATATGAATCTTAAATCATGATTTATCTGCCCTTGAATTTGACAAAATTGTTGTTTTCGACTTTGATTTTACACTCTTTTACACCCACAAATATTGAATAATCAGGTCAAAACTTAAACAAGATGTTAGGATCTTGCTTTAGTGTGATTCTTAGCTAGATATGAATGTAAATACATCAGTTATATGCCTTTCAATTTGACAAAATTGCTAATTGTGACTTTTTTTTTCACTCTAACAGCCAAACTCACTCTTATATTAAAGACTGTTGCAAAGCTTGATAACTAATAGATCTTATATGAATGTATTTTCAGCTTTCTAGTTACTTTTTAATTGCTTTAAGAGCAACACTTATTGAAAAATCTAGTGAAAACTTGTACTTGATATTACAAGAAATTCAGGTTTGACAGCCATTTGCATTATTTTTGGAAAAGGGTTTTTCCCAGAATCTATTTTTAGCTCAAAATCTATTTTTAGAAATATGAAATATTTTGGAGTAATCAATGTTCTGTTAATTTAGATCTGTTGGGAAGAAGGAAAATTTTAATTGCTTGTGACATCCTAAGCTAGAATGTTCTGAGTCCTTTTACCATTTCTCAAATGGCAAACATGTAATTTTACTTTCTTTGCTTCAAGAACCACACATTTTGAACAATCTAGTTTTGTTACTTTCTTTTAGCTCTATGAAACACAAGCATTGAAAAATCTAATCAAAACTTGGATTAAATATTACATGAAATTCAGGCCTGTGGAGCGACTCAAGACCTTCAGGTCTTCTAGTTATTCTCCTGTATTGAAATATGGTGGACATATTGTTTTACTCATGTCCGTCTGTCCAGATGTTTGTCGGAAAACTTAACATTGGCCATTTCGGGGGCATTCATGTTTCAAATTAACTGAACTTAACTGATTCCCACACGTTGACTCTTTTAGACCTCTCAACAGAAAAGGGCTTTGGAAAACATTGCAAACAAACAAATTGCTGACCAAAAATCGAATATTTCATGTACTTGAAATACCGGTAGTCGCCTTCAACATCTTTGAATTTTGACCAGTCTTAACTTTTGCTGTTTGATATTGCTCACAGTAAATGACCAATTAAAACATCTGTATCAATTAACTAGAGATGCTCTGCCAGGTCATATATGCTGTGGTTTAATGTGTTAAACTGTTTGTTGTAGGTCCGAGTACCAACCCACGAAGATGGTTCGTGTTTATTTTGGGAGTTTGCAACAGATTATTATGATATAGGATTTGGTGTATATTTTGAATGGACAATAGCCCCTAATAATACAGTTAGTGTTCATGTAACAGAATCAAGTGATGAGGAGGAGGAGCTAGAGGAAGGTGGGTGTGGCTTAAATTATATCTTGCTTCTGATTGGTTGATGTATTTAGTGAGTGGGTGTGGCCTATATTGATTTGGTATCTGGTTTGGGAGTACCCCTGGTTTGACAATAACCCCTACTAATACTAAGTGTTCATGTAACAGAATGAAGTGATGAGGAGGAGGAGCAAGAGAAAGGTGGGTGTGGCTTAAAAAATTACCTTTCTTCTGATTGGTCAATAGACAATAGCGCCTAATAACACAGTTAGTGGTCATGTAATAGAATCAAGTGATGAGGAGGAGGAGCTAGAGGAAGGTGGATGTGGCTTAAATTGTTACCTATATACTGATTGGTCAATGTATGCCTTAACCATCATGCTAACAGGGACCTTCTTGGAAATCTATAAAACAAAATTTAATGAAAAGGACCAGGCTCGGTAGGCATGGATATCTTTGTTTATTTCTTCTCTATAGGAATGTAAGAAGCATGTTTAATTATGTCCCAAACAAGTCCTTGCTTTGACAACCCTATTAAAAGTAGCAGAAAAAACAAAACATTGGAGCAAAAAAAAAAATGATGATAATCATGATTTTCTCCTCAATATATTCTCTGCTATATTTTATACAAATTATGTTATCAACATCCCTTTTGTCATCTGCAGCATCTTTCAAATTTATCTTCTCTATGATGTTGTGGTTTGGGAAAGGGTTAATTGTTGTCCATCTGTCTTTCAATCAAATTCACACATCTTGATGAATATTGATTGAGATTGTCAGCTGATTTAAAGTGTCTGATGATTGGCAAAATTAAAGTCTTGTGCCGAAAGAACACCTTACTATTAACCAATTATCAAAGTTTCTACAATTTTCCAACATTAGAAGTGTTTTTATTTCGTCTTTTCAATTGGATATTTTGGTCTTTTCCGATCTTTGCCAAAGAAAATACGCTAAACTTCCGACTTGAAATTATGACGTCATACTGGCCACTGAATGATGTCATGGTGGGAAAAACGGACAGTCATGGGTCATTTCCCGGAAAGTCTGAAATTTCTGAAAAAGTTAAATGTCCGACTTTTCTGTCATAAAGCGACTTCCCCAATCGATACTCAAAACACGGAATTCGTCCTCAGTAAATGTTAGAAAAAAATGTTAAAACAGTCAAAGAATAGGTCGTAAGTGAATTAAGGAATGTGCCAAAGAACGGTTTAAGTTTGTCTGTATTACTCTTACAATCGAGAAATGGATAAAAACTGAGACTTCGCTATATGACAGAAAAGTTGAACACATTATCTTTGTCAGACACCTCATGCTCTAGATTGGGGGCGGAGTCAAGCCATTGATGACGTCAATCCGTGGCAATTTTACGGAAATTGCCGATCTTTATTTTCTCGAAAATCAGTTTTTCAATGATGTAAAGAAAAGCAAATAAAACTTTTAAAACAACCGAGTTTGGCGGATCTTTTATGAAACACGTTAATTTAATGATTTTCTTCCAATATACGGTGCAATAAACTGCCAAGCTTGGTAGCCTTTAAATTAGGAATGTAGGACGTTTTGGCCAGGACGTTTTGGCCACGGACGTTTTGGCCACAATATATTTCAAGGTAGGATCTTTTGGCCAAATATAAATCAAAATGAAATATTAATAATTGAGACCATTCATTCTTATTTTTTTCTTCATAATGAACTTATATATCAATTTTATTATCAAAATGTCTAAAAGTACAACTATGAAATAAATTTAATTGGTTCAGTTCCTTTTTTCCTTAGAATTTTTTTTGGCCAAAAGGTCCTACCTTGTAAAATATTGTGGCCAAAACGTCTGTGGCCAAAACGTCCTGGCCAAAACCTCCTGGCCAAAACGTCCGTGGCCAAAACGTCCGTCCACCTTAAATTAGATACCATATTCATTTATTTTCAGAGGGCAAGTCTAATGACATAGAGAAGGGTGGAAAGAAGGATGATCGACCACCGATGGATGAAATAATTCCTGTATATAGACGAGATTGTCACGATGAAGTGTATTGTGGGAGCCACGCCTACCCGGGAAGGGGCGTGTACTTACTGAAATTTGACAATTCTTACTCATTATGGCGGTCAAAAACATTGTACTATAGGGTGTATTATAGTCGGTGAAAATTGTGCATTAATATTGCCTTGAATCAGAGTTGTAGATAAAAGGGATTGGTGGCAATTTTAATGTTATTCTGAATTGTAAACCCTTTCCCAAAAACGTATGAACCTGATAGAATTCATGTTTGCTTTTGAAAACATTGAGGCAAAGAAGAAAATGCTGATAACCAGCATTTTCTTCTTTTGCCTCCATATTTTCTGTAGTATATTGTACACAAATTTTATCTTTATCAACATCCATTTAGTTGTCTGTGGCAGCTTTCAAGTTGGACTAGCCTAAATATTTTGATGTTATGGAAAGGATTTGTCATGGCACCACTCCCTGTTATCTGTATCTTTGTTAAAATGTTTATCATTGTTATGTATAGTGTGGGTCTACCAGAGCTTTATAGTGACTTTATTATTGTCCCAGACTCAAAGAATATATCATCTGTAGGGGTCTATCTTATTTTAGACCCAATTTTAGAGGCAGGCAGTATAGAAAAAAGGTTAAGTTAACCCATTCTCGCTTAATGACAGATTTTGACGCCCTGCAAGATAAAGGCTTTGGGAAACATTGTGGAAAATGAAGAAATTGCTTGTGACAAGCAATTTCTTCATTTTTCATAATGTTTCCTACTCAGAAACGCTAAAAATTTAGAATTTCATTCACTTGTAAATATTGTCTGCATAACTTTGGAACATAGGCAACTCTAAAAATTTGCCATTTTGTATAGGGTTCAGAGGCATGCAGTATAAAGAGAAAAGTCAATTTGCATCTACAGTATGTGTAGTTTGACTTATTATCTTTACACCACTTTGCCAAGTTGATTTGAAAACTTTGGAATAAGTAACTATATTTGTACTGGCAAAATGGAAGTAACTTTTTATTACTCCATTACCAGATGGCAAAATTTTATTGTGTACTGAAATGGATGATGTTCCAGACCACAATTTCAAATGAAGGAAACTTCAAATTTTATGGTCTTCAATGGTAGAAAATATCGTGGGAAATGAAGAAATTGCTTGTCAAAAGCAATTTCTTTATCTTCCACAATGTTTTTCCTCAGCCTTTAATTATCTTGTAGGGTGCCCGAAGGCTTCATTATGTGGAAATGGGTTAAAACATTAAAATTGCAAATTACAAATACAGTCGACTCTCGTTAAGTCGAAGTCAGAAGGGGCTGTCAAAATACCTCGACATATCCGTAGTTCGACTCATCCGATTTTGTTCTATTTCGATTTAAATTAAATTTGACCATTTTTGTTGGTCACCAAATGCGTTCATAATTGAAATACAGTAGGAAAAGGAAAGAAATTGCTCGAACTGAGCAATTTCTATCCTTTACCTTCTATATTTCAATCGCTATATTCATTTCAAAATTATTTCGTTTAAACGTTTTGATGTTCATTTGTTAGGACGGGATTAGACTTTCACTTCAACTTAAGCGGAAATTCGACTAATACGATGTCGGCATAACAAGTGTCAACTGTACTTGAAAATGTAGACACAAAGTATTAATTACTTTAAAGCCAAAATGGTAGTAGTATTCACTATTCAATGTAGGTTAAGAAAGAAATGGAGCAATTCAAAGAGGGACTCATTTATTTAAAAAAAGATATCAATTCTGCATACATGAAATCAGAATATAGTAATTTGAAGTGATTGAAGAGGAAAGGGGGGAAAAGAAGAAAATGATTTTGTCATCTTCTTAGTTCTAAAACCTGTAGATATCTTTTGTCCACAATTTTGCTTTGAATATCCATTCTGACATTTGTCTTCCACCAATGCAAATCCAAAAGGAAACCCATCCAAGAGAGATGAGAAGGTGAATGTTGTGAAGTACTGGCGAGAGAAACACCAGAAATCCATGGTCAGTGGCTTCAACCACCACAATGTGATTGAAAAACTATTAAAATCGTGTTAAAATCCCATCTAATGAACCAAGTGTGATCAAAAGGAAAATAGCTAATGAAATACATGAATCAATAAAATGTGCTAGACACTATAATCACTGTGTAGCTCAAATTAAGTAGCTATTTGAATATTAGCATATAATGTTAAAGGCAGAATATGTATGATTTATTGAATTAAAACATGCCAAATATCAAATACATGTATTTATAGATACCATCCTTATAATGTAATGAGATTAAGAATTTGTTCTATACAAAAAAGCAACATAAAACTTTGTAGCAGATTCTATTCATGCCTCTTATCACATCAGAATGTTCTTCATAATACATTTTAGGGCATTTCCCTTTCTCAATTATCATCTCTCACTGGACAGCAAAATTTAAGACTGGTCCTAATTCCTGTCCTAAGATGTTTTTAGCATTTGGGAAAGACGACAATTTCAAGTGAATGAAATGTTACATTTTTTGGTCTTTTTGAATAGAAAACATTGTTTGACATGAAAAAATTGCTTTTCACAAGCAATTTCTTCATTTTCCTTAATGTTTTCCAAAACCTTTATCTTGTGAGTCGTCAAAAAGTTTCATTATGTGGAAGCCCAAGATATTTTTATAAAATAAGCCAAAAATGGCTTGTAGATTCATTGAGAAAAAAAGATATTGTAGAATAAGCTATTGTAGAAAAGCGAGTAAATGCTCTTTTCTGATATGTTTATTATACTACATGTATTGTCTTTCCCTTAAATTGAGTCTGATGTTGTAACATTAAAATTTTCATCTGCAACAACTAAGAATTTGGACTAGTCTAAAACATCGTTGTCTGTTATTTGGGTTGATGAATAAATGGAAGCTTCCGTTATTGTATTGTTAAGTATTTAAAGGATGTAACTATATCGAGTATACATATTATTTTAGTGCAAAGATTGAAATGTGAATAAAGAATGAGATCTATGTCAATGTGTTTTTGTTAGACCATTTATTATCCATTAGTCTTACCTGTTATCTGTCCATCGAAGCTGAATGTAGGCTTGTGCCTCTGTGGGGCATTTCTTTTAATAAATCTTTCTGCTATAAATATTTAATAAACCTAACAGAACATGTTTATTTAAACATTCGGAGCTAAAGAAGAAAACAATGATTGTGATCATATTTTTTGTTATGCCCCCGTATCGAAAGATTAAGGCATACTCATATGTATTGTTTTACTTATGTCTGTCGGTCTGTCCCAGTTGGAAAGATATTGCAGACGACAGTATGGATAAATGAAGGTAATAAATTTAGAATTTGCGTACATGCAAATTATAGCACAGAAAATATGGCGGAAAAGGAGAAAATACTGATTGTCTGCATTTTCATCTTTTCAATATTTCACCAAAGTTTCTAAGGAGAGCTTCCTTTCTGAGGAATTCCATGCTATGATAGATTATCCATTTTCAGTAATTCAGGCCCGTAGGAAGGGGGTAGGGGGGTCTAAGTTGGCAAAATGCCAAATTTTCCTTATTTTACACCGAACATTTAAGGAAAATGCATTTTAGCCCAAACGCCTCCCCCATCAATATTCAGACATATGGGTTTCGCCCCAATATGAAATTGCTTCCTACGGGCCTGAGTAATGCTTGTTTTGTTGTTTTGTCCTATGCAGCAGCTTCCAATTTGGACAAATCTAAACAACAATATGTCTGATGGAAGGTCAATTACAACCCCCACAACTTTATCAGATATGGAGAGCTGTCTTGTTGAACGACCTGTTAACCCTTTATCTATGGTAGTTGCATGTGTCAATATTATCAAAAAGAAAACATTGAGGCAAAAGGAGAGAATGCTGATCATCAGCATTTTCTTCTTTTGTCTCAATATTTTCCCATCCTATTCTGCCAGGGACGTCAAAACCATACCATGTTTGAGAAAGAGTTAGGCGATTGGTTAAGCCTTTACCAAACAAGACCTGGTTTTGACGTCCCTAAGAGGAAAGGCTTGAGAAAACATTGAAACAAAAGGAGAAACTGCTGATAACCAACAGTTTCTCCATTTGTCTCAATATTTTCTTAGCTATATTGTACAAAGAACCTTTCTTTTCAATGTCTATTTTGTTTTCTTCGGCAACTTTCAAATTTGACCTTCCTAAATGTTTGTCTTTTGGGAAAGGGTTAAACAAATGGAAGACTTACGCTTTCAAAAACAATATCTGATTCTGACTCCTTCAGTAGAAAAGATATAGGATATCATTGAATGAAAGAGAGAAAATACTTAGCTTTTTTTTTTTCTCCCCATGCTATGCTGTTCTTATACATGATGTCCCAAAAGTAATGTATACATATTGATTTTTAGCTCCACTGGCCTTCAGGCCAGCGGGCTATTGTCATGGCGCTGTGTCCGTCGTGCGTGCGTCCGTCCGTGCGTGCGTCCGTCCGTCCGGTCGTCAACTTTTTCTTTAAAAATCTTCTCCTCAGAAACCACATGATGGATTTCAATCAAACTTCACAGGAATGATCCCTAGGTGGTCCTCTATCAGATTCCTAAATTTCATTCTGATTGAACTAGAAAGTCTGGAGTTATCTGCCCTTGAATTAATAAATGGCTGTTTTGACTTTGTTTTCACTCTAGCCACTACAAATATTTATCAATCAAGACAAAACTTGGTCGGAATGTTGGTGCTGATAAGATCTTGCCTGAGTGCAATTTTCAGCTTGATCTGAATATTATGTCTTGAGTTATGTGCCCTTGAAATTGGCAAAATTACCATTTTTGACCTTATTTTTACTCAAACAACCATAAATATCCATCAATCAACACGAAACTTTCATGTAATCTTACTGGCCATAAGATCTTGCATGTTTGTAATTTTCAGCTTCATAGGAATCTTAAATCATGATTTTTCTGCCTTTGAATTTGACAAAATTGCTGTTTTCGACTTTGATTTTACACTCTTTACATCCACAAATATTGAACAATCAAGTCAAAACTTAAACGAGATGTAGGTGAAGTTAAGATCTTGCTTTAGTGTGATTCTTAGCTAGATAGGAATATAAAATCCTCAGTTATATGCCTTTCAATTTGACAAAATTGCTAATTGTGACTTTTTTCTCACTCTAACAGCCAAACTCACTCTATTTAAGACAAAGCTTGGTAACCAATTGATCTTATACAAGTGTGTTTTCAGTTTTCCAGTTACTTTGTAATTGCTTTAAGAGCAACAAGTTTTGAAAAATTTAGTCAAAACTTGATATGACAAGAAATTCAGGTTTCATCAGCCATTTGCATTAATTTTGGAATATGGTATTTCCCCAATTCTATTTTTAGCTCAAAATCTATTTTTAGAAATATGAAATATTTTGGAGTAATCAATGGTCTGTCAATTTAGATCTGTTTGGAAGATGGAAAATTTTAATTGCTAGTATCATCCAAAGCTGGAATGTTCTACCATTTCCTTTTACCCTTTCTCAAATGGCAAACATATAGTTTTACTTTCTTTTCTTCAAGAACAAAACATTTTGAACAATCTAGTTTTGTAACTTTCTTTTTGCTCTATGAAACACAAGCATTGAACAATCTAATCTAATCTTGGATTAAATATTACATGAAACTCAGGCCTGTGGAGCGACTCAAGACCTTCAGGTCTTCTAGTTGTATCAGTAATTTAGTCGTCAAAAGCAATTAAATAGATTTGGACAGTTCAGACATTTTGTCGTTTTGGCAATGGTAAACGACAGAAACTAGTGATTATAACCGACTACTTCATTTCGCTTACCCCAAACCAGAAAGCTGGAGAAAACAGGATTCATTGCAGTCATCGTGAACCCCTACGACTGCGGTCTTTCAGATGAGACGTGAACCCATTTCCATCGCCAAAAATTATGGTAGTTCCATTTGAAAGCTGCTACAGATGACTAACGTGTTGTTGATAGAAAATGGAATCGTATACAATAAAATCTTTAAGTTATTAAGACAAAGGGGGATTTCTTCATATCAGCAATCTTTCTTTTGCCTCAACATTAACTCAAGCCTCATTTATAGTCTTCAAAACCAAGTCTTGTTTCGGAACCGTAGTCATCAGCCGACGCCTACACGGGCACAATGAACGCTTCTCGGTCCCCCACCAGTGTTTGTATCTCGGCTACGTCCTTTAGTCCCGTGTCTTTCTTGGATGTGCCCAATAAGGTTGTCTTTGCTCGTCCTAGCCTGTACCTCCCATGTCTTGGTAGCCATAGAATCAAGTTGCTGGCTACTAGCTCTGGGTGCCGAACACGGTGGTCGGCTAACTGCATACACCGCCCTTGTATCTTGACTAAGTTTAGGCAGGTTATCGTACATGTCAACAATAGGGAACGATTTTATTAATTAAACCGTGACGTAATTTCGGACAAACAATAATATTTCGCCTGTGTTGTTATAAAAATTATGTAACTACGGCTTGAATCAAGCCGAAGTTACGAGATTTTATAACAACACCGACGGTTTATCAAAACATAACGGTGAACCCAGTCTATTTTTAGCACAAAATTTATTGCTATTCTCACTTTGTCGTCCTACTTGATACTGAAGCCATGCGCAGCATGTGCATGTAGGCTACACTCCATCTAGGGCCGGTTCCTCCTGTACCGACAGCGCCTGAAGGACTCACAACCATAGAGGACACACTCTACTGTTGAGTCAAAGATTCGCCTTTTCAATTTACAGTCCAGGCCCCGGTTTCTCGAAAAAAAAACTTAAGTACGTTCTCATGCTCAAATCTGAGCACCGTGCTCAAATCGCACGAAATCCACGAGAACTTCAATCGAATACCCTTCAACGTTGGAGAGTATCCCTTTGAAGTTGAGCATGTTCTCATGAGAATATATTTAAGTTTTTCGAGAAACCGGGGCCAGGTCCGATTCCCAAACCTTCTTCATCTTATGGAGAGCACTCCACGCAAGCTTACAGTTTCCATTGCGGAAGAAGTAATCATTGGTCTTTTTGTTGGAATGAGTTATACAAGTCTCCGTATGATCATAAGTTGAGTGGGACATGAAACTAGTTCAGAAAAATAGGTTTTATTAGGGAAACATGAAGATCATATCTACACTCCATGGACTAAGCCCCCTTTGACTGGAAACGTTTGTAATATCCACTGATAACGCAGAGCTACTCGAAGTAGCTGTTTTACTGCATAAGTCCTAGGACTATCTACATTTTCCAAACCAGAATCACGTTATGTACAGTCAGAGACGATTGTTTTTTTTTTTTTTTTTTTTTTTTTTTTTTAATACTTTGAATACTCGTATGCTGAAGTCTAACACATTCCTTCCAATGTGTCTCTATATGTCTCTATTCACAAACCCCTTCAATTCGGCCCATTCTAAAAATGGATGTATGATAAATGTTTAATAAGATGGCACTGGAAATGGGTATTTCCTTACTTCCCCGCTACGTTCGACGTAAAATTCTCATTACGGACAAACTCGGAATGGAACGGGATTAGTACACCGGACGTGAAACACGTTGAGCATTTATACCAGAAGTCGCTCCAGTCCCACCACTCTGGACAACTTTTTGACGTTAACTCACATATCATCACTATGTTAAAACGTTACATGCAGAAAATCGCGATTATTAATTTGATGCTGAATTATGCATAATATCATTTCATGGAGATTATGATTACTGTGTACAAAGTTACATTCATTTGTAAAAGTGGCGCGTTATAACTTTTGATCAGTAGCCTATAGGCCTATTATAGTCAAATAGTAGGCCTAATCAGACTTCCACATGAAAACAATCCATTCTGCGTGCAACTTGCGGCTGGTCATATGTCTTGTCCTTTGCTTTACTTTGCAAATTCTTTTATTACATAATATAGATAATAAACATTGAGAGGAAAGAAGAAATTGCTGAAACAAGCTGATTTCTGAATCTCCTCAATATTGTGTATTCAACTCTATTGAATACCGAACAGAAATATAATCTTAACTAATCAACATTAATTAGGCCTAGTGGTCTGCAGCTGCTAAATTGGGTCAGTCTAATATTTCATTGTTTTGGGAAAGGTTGACCCAGGTCCCCATCCCTACCCCCTCTCCACACAGCCTTTTTTTTTTGGTCATTCCATAATTATTTTATGAGTTGCAGACGCCAAAGAAATTCGTGTCAGAAGTAGAAACTGTGGATGAAATATTAGAACATATTGGACATTTAAGAGGAAAGTGAAGTTGTTAGCCTATTACCACACACTAACTCTTTTTAACTCCCCACAAGATAATGGCCTTGGAAAACATCGTGGAAATGAAGAAATTGCTTGTGACAAGCAATTTCTTCATTTCCCACAATGTTTTCTACCAAAAATGATCTTCAAATTTTGAATTTCATTCACTTGAACTTGTCATTTGCAATGACTTTGAATTTGGAACACCCTAACTTTTGTCGTTTGGGAATGGCTTAAATATCTTTCAACAATTTCTTCTCTTCTCTCAATATTTTACTACAATTTCTTCTTAGAAAGACATATCAATTAGACCAAGGGAGGTAACCTTTGTGTTTCAATTACTGCAGTAGTGGAGGAATTATCGTTATTAGCAGCGCACCTGTTTCCGTTAGGTGTCGTCATTTACCTGACAGCAAAGTGTCACTACAGAAGCTTTTTCAAGTTTTACCGGTTTAATGTCCCAATTAAGGTAAGATTTTAATAGCGTATTTTAGCTAATTAAGGACATGTCAATCATTAAAGCTGACTGTTAGCGTTACAGATCTTCATTTCCTGTTAGAATCATGTTTTTGTCTCATACAGGTGGTTTCGTTACAAAAAGTTTTGTAACTTTTTTCATTGCCGCTCTTTTTCCAATAATCAGTCCAAAAGAGCTGTCAAATGATCGAATCCTGCGAGCAATTATTCTTCTCGTGCAAACTTATTCCTAATGTTAGTTTGAAATGAACCATCAACCCAATCTATTTTTATTAATTGATGGAAAATGTCCAGATTTCCGGATTATTTACATTATAAAGGTGTGGAAGTGGAGTAAAGTTTAGTAGCAAGTTAGAGCATGTTGCAACATTTCAATTAAATAATAGCTCTGCCAGTTTTATTTGATGTTTACTGAAGGATTGTATTAGAGTAGAGGAGGGTAATCCCGACACTTTAAGGGAAAAATCAATATATTTCTTTGTCTACATATATGAGGCCATATTTCGAGTCGGGCTTACACGAACTTACCTTTATGCAACACATTTGTGTATTCTACGGCGTCTTCTGGCCATAAACAATGATGGTACAATGGAATCTTTACCACATATGAAGCATCTTAAATCCGACACTTTTCTGTCAAACCCGTCACCAAACATATGATTGAAGCAAAATGAGCTATGTGATGCAATGTCACAGAGAAGTTAGGATTGAAAAGGGAAGAAATCCATACTTTCTTTTATTAGACATATACTGCAAACCTTTCTCTCAATTAGAAATTGGGTTATAGACGGAATATGATTTCGTTCATAATTCACACTCTGAGAGTTCGGTCAATTCCGACACCTGAGAAAAAGATTGCGAACATATGTGAAAAAATATGCAAATCTATATGTTCAGGAGTCGCCATCAGCTCGAATAAGCTGGTTTTACACATTTCTGCAACGTACCGTTGCTATAGTAAAGATTGAGTAAGCGAGAGTGGGAAATTTCCTCTAATTTTCACTTATGGTGTCGGAGTTAAACTCTCTGGCCGATTTTGACGGTTAACCCCGACCCCGTGATTTATGAATAAAAAACGCTCTGATACTGTAATAAGACGCATAGGATGATAGAGAATTGTCTAAATGTTCATCTTATACAAAATCTATTGATGAAGATGACTTGTACATGAATTTATTTTTACTTTTTTAGGACGACCCTCTTACAGAAATCTATAAGACTGCATTTTTGAAAATTCCGCAAACAGGGTGGTCTATCTTTAACCTCAATTTTTTAAGAAAGCAAGCCTTTACATATAAATGAACATTATATAACTTCGGACAAATGTATGACGTAGAGTTTAAAACAGAAAGTTGTTGATTTTGTCAAAAGATAATGTAATACATATAACCTTTTTTCAAAAAGTGTCGGAATTGGACGCATGTCGGGATTACCCTCCTCTACTCTACTTGTAGCAATAGCCTGTAAATCAAATCCTGACACTTATTGATCTGATGAAGGTTTCTCGTCTAAACTTTATAACAATATCATTAATTCTTATTGTAGAGTCTGGCAGGATTTATATTTCCAGGATGTTCCAAAAGAAAGTAGACCTACAGAATCTTTCCCAAACAACTTAATAATTAATTTGGTGGTCCAAACCACATTGCAAATGAGTAATACAATGTTACAGAAATCGGGAGCTAGTAAAAGACCATAGCACGGAAACCATTGAAGGAAAAGAGGTTAATGCTGGTTATTAGCATTCTTTTCTCTCAATACTTTCAAGTGCCTTCTTTATTTTGAAATTTCAAAATCAGATGTTGTTTGGGAAAAGATTAAACCTAATAGACTCTAGAAAAGGATTTGGAAAACATTGAGACAAAAGATTTTCTCCTTTTGTCCCAATATTTTCTGAGCTATGAAAAGTTATTTGAAATTGGTAAATGCTTTCTTGTGATAATTTTCTGTACACAACTAATATATTGATAATCAATTGTGCATGGAGCAAATTAGATTCTTGTCACAGAATAAGGCATAGTCATACTGTCTTCTACCCAGACTCTGTTAAACCAGACTCACATGTTTCATGTTATTTACCCCATTTTTAGATGACAAAATCTAAGACTTGCCAAAATTGCAAGATTGTTGCAAATGACAAAATATGTATTGACAAACCAGAAAAATTGAATATTGGGAGAAATCATGTAAATGAGAGCGGATCTGGAAAAAGGTCCCTTATAGCATTTGAGATAGCCATATTTCAAGATCAGCCAGTGCCTAAATGGAGACTTTCAGAGACCTCTGCTGCTGTTTAACAGTTGCCACAGGTCACAAATAAGCTATTGGAGACCAACATGGTTCATGATCAGACTGCGTGTATACACAGGCTGGTCTTGAACCATGTTGGGCTCAAAAGCCTTAAAGGACCTTTTTCCAGATCCCGGCTCAAATGAAAGGTGAAAATACTGACAATCTGGATTTTCTCCTTTTCTCTCAATGTTTTTCTAAAATATCCACTGTTCAGCCAATAAAACCAGAAATTGTCGCATTTTCTCTGTTTCTCAATTTCTAAATGTTTTTAAAACCTGAAAAGTTTAAAATGGTGATGTAAATCAATATGGACTCTGTGTACATTATAACTCATAAATAATTAACTTAGGAAAATGAGAAATTCTGGTTTTTCAAAGCAAGGTTCATTTATTGTTTGGGAAAGGGTTTAGAGTACAAAACACTGCATCAAGCAAGCGGATATTTACTTTTGGAATAAAGCAATAGAGCAATAACAATTTAACGGTATTGACTGAAATCATAAAATGTCAATAGATTTGTACACTCTGAATTATAGATGGTAGTTTACCAATTTAAGTCAAGGTTTTAACCTGTAATTGTGCTGATTTTACAAAAAAAAAAAATGTTTTTTGCAGTTGGATCTAGATCTAACTCACAAAGAAGTGTTTATCCTCCAAGAAATTTCCAAACATTTTTGGTAAGAACATCACATCCAAGGATTTTTTTCAAAAGGCTGTAGGATTTCTTTGTTAATATTAAGGTGACAGAGACATGTATAGTCTTTTACGGCGCTACAAATAAGCGGAGATATTGGCTTTGCAAAAGGAAATTTAACTTTTAATTTTCATCAAACCTTATGTTGTGGGTACTCATTGGAATGGTCTCGCCGAGACAATTAAAATGAGAACCCATCGCATATGGTTTTGGTTTGATATAAAGAAAATCAGAAAGACTTCATTCCCTCTTATTTGTTGCTCTGTCTTTTAAGTTTTTATCACGGAAGGAAAATGAAATCTCAATAAACGAAGGGTATGGTGAATAATTATTCCATTTTTGGTATGGCTTTCATATTGAATATAAACTGTATGTTTTATGGTCCTTTACAACTAGTTGTGCATATTATCAAATCTTGAATGGTATATAAATGCAGTGTATGATTGTAAAGTAATTCAGTTTTATGTTGTCATTTTAACCCTTTCCCGAACAAGACCTGCTTTTGACGTCCTAAAAAGAAAATGCTTGGGAAAGGATTGAGACAAAAGAAGAAACTGCTGATAACCAGCAGTTTCTCCTTTTGTCTCAATGTTTTCAATAGTATATTGTATAGGCTACTAATTCTCTCTTTATCAACATCCACTTTGTCGTCTGTTGCAGCCTTCAAATTGGAAGACCCTCAATTTTTTTCATTTTGGAAAGGGTTAAACATCAAAACACAGTAAGTACAGAAGAAAGGCTTTGATATATAATTGGAATAGATTATTCAGAGTAAGATCAGACTGTATGGCTGTTGTTGCTAATTTTATATCTTTATTCTAAAGATCATTTTGTGCATCAGTGTTGCAGTACAGGGATATGTTTGGAAGTTAGAAATGTTCTTATTCTGTACCCAAACTGTTAGTGTTTAGCTCTGTGGCTGTAGTTGCTAATTTTATATCTTTATTCTAAAGATCATTTTGTGCATCAGTGTTGCAGTACAGGGATATGTTTGGAAGTTAGAACTGTTCTTATTCTGTACCCAAACTGTTAGTGTTTAGCTCTGTGGCTGTAGTTGCTAATTTTATATCTTTATTCTAAAGATCATTGTGTGCATCAGTGTTGCAGTACAGGGATATGTTTGGAAGTTAGAACTGTTCTTATTCTGTACCCAAACTGTTAGTGTTTAGCTCTGTGGCTGTAGTTGCTAATTTTATATCTTTATTCTGAAGATCATTTTGTACGTACAGGGATATGTTTGGAACCAGAGCTGCAGATAAGAGGGGATGAAGACTTTCTAACTTATTTCAAATCCAAACCCCATGCTATGGGTACTCATTTGAATTGTCTCAACGAGACAATTCTAATGAGTACCTACAACATAGGGTTTGACCACATTTTTGTGAAATATTTGGTTTTGAAAAGTCATCACCACCTTTTAATTTGGAGCTCTGTGAAACTGTTCTCATTCTGTACCAAAACTGTTCCAGACCTTTGCATAAAGTCCCTTAGATAATAATATACATTCAATAATCATAATGTTTGTGAAGGCCAAATTGATATGTATTCCGAATTGATTTGTTAATTTTGAAAAATAAACACTTTGATTTATCATGTCTCTTTGCAATAGATGCTTTGGCAAGATTGATTGAAAGTTCTCTTGAGCATATTTAAGATGGATTATAATTTATTCAAGTAGAAGTATTTTCTAGATAAGCGTGTTTTGTTATGCAGGAGATTGTTTGGTTATGTAGGAATGTCCATAAATCGGAAAGAAAAAAGTTCAGTAGCGCCGATAAAAGCGGTGAAAAGAAGGTAAAACAATGTTATCTGCTTTTATTCCAGTTGTTGACATATTGATCAAGTGCAATTTATCATGAAATAAATGTATTTATGCCACACAGCTGATACTCCCTCTTTTTGCTCCCTCTTTTTGTAGAAGTCGGAAGCTTTTTCAATTGACTTGCATGAAATTGATCAGAATTAATGTTAATTATCATTAGGATGTTTCCATTTGCTTTTCATTTGAACAATCACTAGGAAGTAATGCTAGAATCTAATTTGAGGTAACTGGAACTTATCAAATTTACAATTGAGGTTTGAATAGTGTCTTTATGGTAGATTCTGAGTCTGTGGCACACAATCATGGCTCTTTTTATGCTATTTTTGCCAGATGTTTAACCCTTTCCCAAGACCTGGTTTTGACGTCCCTAATAGAAAAGGCTTGGGAAAACATTGAAACAAAAGAATAACCAGCAGTTTCTCCTTTTGTCTCAATATTTTCTGTACCATATTTTACATGAATCCTATCTTTAATAACACCCATTTTGTCATTTGTGACAGTTTTTGAAGTGGATTACTCTAAATTTTGTCATTTGGGAAAGGAAAATGACCCCCCCCCCACCCCCACCCCCATCCCCCCCAAAAAAGCCAATCATGTAATTATCAAATAATGCCTGTATTTATTACATTTGTTTTAATGGTTTGTTAATATATTTGTGCAGCATATCCAAACGATGATGAAAAATTATGCAGTGGAAAAATTGGATATCCTATTTACTTTGTAATTAAAATTCATTGCAACTGTCCATGTGGTCCTAAAATCTATGTATGGATTATTTGTAATCCTCAGTTATCATAGAGGCCCTGGAATGACAGATACTGACTACTCATTATGAACAAAATGAAAGTGCTTTTACTTTCACATATCCCGATACCTCTTTCAGGGGTCTTGCTACCAACTTTTGTTTGGGGCCAGGGGCCATAGAAATTGGGAAAAATAGCGACGTTTTTACCTAAATTAGGAAAAACTAAAACAAGTTTGTATGCATACTGTCACTCAGTTTCTGCTGTAAATTAGACTGTAGTGATGTAAAATGCATTTGTACATACTCTTGTTTAAGAATCTACTCTAAAACTCTTCAAAATGTTTGTAAACGAAGATGAGGTCTTCACATGGGGCATTCTGGATTCTCATTGGGAATTTTCACCAGAGAATTGGGAAAAAAGATACTTTTTGCCATTGGGAATGGGGCCCAATAACGGACCCAAATTTTGGCAAACGAGACCCCTGTCTTGAAAGCAGTTTACCTATTCCCACGCAATGACACTTTTGACACCTTATGAGGAAGGGCATAAGAAAACATGATACAATGGTTTCTAGCAAAAAATACAAAAAAACAGGGTTTCCACTGACTTTCAAATCTGTGGGTACAAACCATACTTTTATAACATGCTCGTACCCCCTCTAGTAGAGACAAAGAGGGTTGCTTGCAAAAACTGGGGGTACAAAATTCATTATGGGGGTAAAAAACCCCCATTTGGAGGTTTTGGGACACCCTGAAAAAAGTTAAAATTTCTTCAACTTGAAATAAATCTTACTGAGAGTGATTTCTTTCAATTTAGGGTAATGATGAAGTGAAAATAAGTAGTAACTGTTGTAAATTCACAATTTAATGTAGTCTATGTAAATTGAATTGAAAAGATGTGTCAGCTGTGCCATGGACAACCCTACCCCATACACTTGTTACCCCAGGAGAAGACCATGCACTTTACTAAAATTTGATGTCAAATGGCCGAAGAAGAAAGGGGAAATTTATATACCATGGCTTATGAATGACAATGAGATCAAAGCAGAACAATGTACTTAACCCTAATCTGTTTTAGTATTGATATATGTGTAACAATGAGGTCAGCCAAAGCTTGTCAATGGTCAAACAATTAATTTGATATGACAAAATTGACTTATAAGCTAATCTAGATCATGTACAATAAGCTTTTTGGATTAAATTGTTCTACAATAGTTAAGAGCGTCTAAAAATCTCATGTTCTTCCTTTGATGTGCCACCCGAGAGAATGGTTCTGAACAATCGAATTGCAGTATGAGCCTTTTTCTAAGCCAGTATATGAGCAGGCAAACACAATATGGATTGCTGATGCTTTAAATTCAATTTACTGCTAAATTATTTGAAGATTAAGGATCAGCTTTTCTAGTTGCATGGATACTGTTGGTGCTATGTTACAGGTGATTTAAACTTCATAGAAAAGTCAAATGATTCTGAATAGGCAGGTTTTTGTCCTATGATGAACTTTTAATTTTCATAGCTATGAAGCATTTGCAAAAGTACAACATTCTGTCCTCTCACAGCTAGGATGCTCTTGATTCATACCAAATTATCTGATTGCAAGTGCCAGTGATTTTGGAAAGGATGTTTTCGGTTGGACAATATGTACCTTCCTCCCAGAAAAAAATTGAATAACATCTACATATACAGTCAAACTTCAGTTTCTCGAACACCCAAGGGACCCCTTAATTTGTTCGAGATATCGGAAGTTCGACTCATCCAAAATTCGACATGACGACGTCATATAGAAGAGGAAATGTGTTCCGTCCGAAAATAGGTTATATCCGACTTTTAGTACACTTAAACACTGGAATATTCGCATGACGAACAAAAATGTTTTCACTAGAAGATATCTTTATTCGTGTAACTAAGGACATCTTTAATCACAAAGAATAAATTTTCATATTATTAATCTTTCAAAATAATTTACATACATGATAAAATAAAAGCAAATTCTCTACAGAACTCCTTCGTTTATGCGATCTAGCTGCCTACATTTGTGAATGCTGTAAGTGCAGCTCGGCTAAGCTGTATTTACGATGTTTATGAATGTTAAAATCAGATTGAAGACCCAATCAATTAACTTTTGGTCGCAATTAAGACCCAATCACGATGCAATTAAAACCAATAATGGTGATTAAAGACTTGCATTTTTCATGACAAGTGATAGATACGCACAGATTTAATTGATAAACAAGAGCCGCGTGCGATTTAGGCCAGAAGTTGTCTTCTGGAAGAAGAAGAGCTAGTTTGGTTCCGGGCTCTTATAAACTACGTAGTAGAAAAAATACTACGTAGTGTATCAGAGCCGGGAACCACGCTCTTCTGGAAGAGCTCTACCGGCCTAAATCGCACACGGCTAAGAAGCTGTCAAAAAGAGATTATCCGGCGATATTTGTGAAAACAAACAATAGAAGCCAGGTAGATTTATTGGAAAACCCTTTGTTCGACTTTATGTGGTGAATTATATAGTAAATCAATGCACGGGACCGGAAAATGTGTTCGAAAGTTCGATCCTGAGGTGTTCGAGCTATCCGCGCTTGAAAATAAAGAATAAAGAACAAATTGTGTTGGGACTGAGATTCTATTTCGAATTTTCTGCGGTGTTCGAAGAGGCCCGTGCCCGAGAGATCGAGGTTTGACTGTAGATGCCAAATGTCACGACTTGACATTTATTTAACAGTCTGCTAGAGAAAGAATTAAAAAGAGAAAAATATAAAAGAAAGAAGGAAGTTCCAACAAATAGGGTAATACAGGATAGAGAGAGATAGAAAAAAGAGAGGGCTGGTAGGTGTGTTTTCTCCACCTACTCTCAACCAATCAAGTTTTCATTAGAGTACCAGGACTAGAAGCCCAACTGGGCCAGCTTAGGTCCTCCCTTAGAGGTATTTTGAACCCACACATTGCCCTTAGATGTGAATTAGAAGGCAGAATTTCTAAATAATAGCAAAATTCATGGCGAAAAGGGCGCCACCCATTCGCTAAAACAATAAGACATTTCGTGATTTCAATCCTTATGATGACCCATGGCCTAAGATTTTTACAATCAAAGTAGTTCTACAATAGCTACTAAATTATAATTATTAAAATTTAAAAAAATCAGAACATGCTGTACTTGGTCAGTGTTGATCAAAGATATTTGGGTCAATTTAAATGTTACAAGAGAAGGTATAGGTAGATATTGATTTATGAAATTCAATATAAAACTTGATCATAATACTGGTGGATTGCTTCTGTATTGTGAAGAAATGAAAATATCAATCATTTTATAATAGGAAAGAATTCTCCATTCAGCATGCTCTATTAAATCTATTCATTCCCGAGTCTGCAGCATAATACTCAAACATGAAAATACAATCAACCAGACTTGGTCTAGCAATGTTCTGACTTCTTGCAACCTGTCAGGTTTTCTGCTTATTTAAAGCAAGTCAACATTAAGTAAGTCAACATCATTGCTTTAAATAAAATGACAGTAACTAAATTTGTTATTCTCATGAAAGCCCTATTTAGTGGTCTTGTAGATATTCAGTAGAAACATGCTGGGCTTAATTTGTCATATTTAGCAAAACCATGATGCTATATATATATATGGGTACTCATTTGAACTGCCTGGAATTCTGGCATTGAAGACTTGCTTTCTGACTTTTCACAAGTTGTTTATCTTTCAGTAATGGACAATCATTTATCTAAAGATAATCTAGTGGTACATGGTACATGGGATGAGCAGTAACTCTTGGTGCCTCTATTTTTGCAATGGAGTCTATAATGCCATTTTCAATTGATTTTGTTTTCAAAATGCTATTACCTCCTCTTGCCAAATGCTCTATTTGACCCGTTGAGTATTCTAAATATTGGTCACCCTGAGTTAACCCTTTCCCAAACGATGAAATTTTGGGGCGATCCACTTCAAAAACTGCCAAAAAATGACAAAAAGGAAGGTATTAAAGATATAATATGTGTAAAATATGGCATAGAAAATATTGAGACAAAAGGAGAAACTGCTGGTTATCAGCAGTTTCTTCTTTTGTTTCAATGTTTTCCCAAGCCATTTCTATAAGGGACGTCAAAACCAGGTCTTGTTTGGGAAAGGGTTAAGCCAGATCAATGAGTTAAGTTTTTCTGTGTTACAAAAGAGAAAGATTATCTAGATGTTTATGTCAATAGCTTTTAGGTTTTTCAAAATGTGTTTAAAGGGGCTAATCTATCAGACCAAATTAAATATTGGCTCATATTCAAAGTTTATCGAATTCTTTCTACCATAAAAGGATATTAGATTTAAATACCGAGGTAGGGCATATTAAGCATGTCAAGTACTGACACTAAAATATTGCCTGTTTTGTGATGCTAACATTTAGGAAAAGGACAGATCTGCCAAAAATATTAATAATCTGGAGTGCGAAAGACTTGCAAAAATGTGTAAATTTATAGATTGATGTGAAAAAACGAATAATTAAAAGCAAGGTTTATTCATAAATGTGTTTCTGATGTGAAAACAGGGTCTTCTTTGGGATGGGGTTAAGTTGATCAGTCTTGAAACTACCTCTGATATGCAAATAGCTGTTGTGCAATTAAAGTCTAATGACTGAGCCAATTTTGATTACCATTATCAAAGCATGTCTTTTAATTGTAAAAAATGAATACCATAAATTATTTCCCATTAAGCAGACATCAAACATGCACTATGATAGACTATATTATGAATCTTTATTGAATCTAAATTACACATTTTTTATACTCTTTACAAGAAAACAAAATTTTAGTTTGGTCCAATTAAGTTTTAATGTTATACAGAGGACAAAATCAATATTAGCGATTACCATAATTGACAATATGTATGATATAGCTTTGAAAGCATTGGGAGAAATGGAGATGTTTTAATTTAGAGAATTGCTTCAGACTCTGGCTCATGATGTTTGATCTCCGGCTGCACCAAACATCTTCTCTGACATGTGTCTCTCATCAATGGTTAGATAATTTTTATAACCTATGTGGATGAGCAGCTGGAGGCTCGGTAAGGATGTTGCGGCAGTACTGGTATGAAAAAGGATAAGAATCCATGGTTAGTTGCTCCTGTCCCTGCAATGAGTCCCCTGCAATATGACCATGGCAGTTGAAAGATTACACCCTACATTCAATCATAAATTATTTACCTTTCTACTATCATTACCTCGCTAAACTACATTGATTTTATAAACAATTCTTGTAAATAAATTTGACAAAAATATGAATCATTATACAAACACAAACACAAACAGACAGTACAAATTTAGCTGCAAACAAGCTAAAAAGCCGTCTGTGTGCAGATCGCTCATGCATGAATAAATGATATTTTGGCGGTAAACCTTGCATGAATGATGCAAACTCATTATATATTCAAATTTATGGAAAATGATTATGATCCTTATAGTTTTCTAACTCCAAAGGTTACAAATAAGAAAAGTAAACATCACCTGAAAGTTAATATGCAAAATAACCTGCTGCGGACAACAAAATAAATGGGGATAAAGAAAGAAATTGTGTTCAATAGTTTCCAGAAAATATTGTGGCAAAAGGAGATATTGCTGATTAACAGCATTTTCTCCTTTTGCCTCAATGTTTTTCCAAGTCTTTACTGTCAAGGACCAGGTCTTGTTTGGGAAAGGTTAAATGATAAGTGTACAACTACTGTATGTGTAATACATTATATGGCTGCTTTTCAACAAAAACCTCGTAACTCAAGCTTGTTTAAAGCTGCAGTTACAAGGTTTTTTTGAAAAGAGACAATATTAATGTATGTTTCTTTACAACGGTTTTGCATTAATTCATCAAAGCATAAGACATGTAGATGCTGATGATAAGGTGATATAAAAGATAATTAAGCTAAGTCATAAGAATATGATTATTCATGGACAATTTAACCCATTCTTTATAAGATGAAAACAATATTTACGCTAGTTTGACTTGGTAAAAAGTGTTGAGGTCTTGCTTATTGTCAGTTGATTTGATGAAAGTCATCATGTACCAATGTTGAAAGCAAGATAAATCATGAAACAAATGAACTGCTTTTAATTTCTCACAAGGAACAGAAAATTTAAGACCAACTTTACTATGAAAGAAAAGAGTCAAGTGATTAAATGTTTTGGCGGCAAAACCTGGTATGAGGTAATCTGTCTTCAGGCAATAGTAAATTGGATCAGAGGAGTGAAAATGTGCATGGAAAATGTTTATTTAATCATTAAAGAAAGTTTGAAATTAAAATTTGTTTGTGTGGTTAGGAAAAGTGGTTGATTTTATCCTTTGGATGTTTCATAATTGCTGTGGTAGGTCTTTAAATCCTTTCTCGAGCAATGGGACCCTTAAAAAAGTGAGAGATAGCTTACAAAACATCATGGGAAAGGATACATATGCTTGTTATTGTCATTTACTTCTTTTCATTTGATGCTTTCTTTTAATTTGTATGAATGTGCTTAGTTTGAGATAAAGTTTTTGATAATGTCTTCTGCAGTTGTTCTCTTTTTGGTCTCAGGTTTTAGATTAAATGATAAAACCTCGAGTCCTTTCAATAAACAGGCAAAATGTAATCAATGACTGCTATTAATTTTGTTTGCTCAAATGAATGATTTTTTTTGTAGGATAGAACAATAACATTTACTTTCAACTTTCAAGCATTGAAATCTTTCCCAAATAAGCCATGGTTTCATCATTTTCTATATATATAGGAAAAGCAAGGGAAAACATTGGGAGAAAAGAGGAAAAGAGGGCTATGATGGCCCTGGGTCCCTCACATGAGATTTCCTTTCCTTGTCTCAGCATTATCTATTAATCAAAGTTGAGATTCACTTAATTAATAATCTACAAAACTTTTCAATTTAGAATTTGTCATTGGGAAAGTTGTTAGGAAATGATTTAGCCAGACTAAGAATTTTATGGGAGATTTTAATGTTAACCCTTTCCCAAACAAGACCTGCTTTAATTGACGTCCCTAAAAGAATATGCTTGGGAAAATATTGAGACAAAAGAAGAAAATGCTGATAACCAGCTTTTTCTCCTTTTACCTCAATATTGTCTTAGCTACATTGAACACAAATCCTATCTTTTTAAACGCCAATTTTGATGTCCACAGCAGCTTTTGAATTGGAACATTCTAATTCTTTACCATTTGGGAAAGGGTTAAGGAATCTGTTATAGACATTATATTTCACTGAAGCCAACAAATGGAACAGTTTATAACCTTTCTTAATTCATAATACTGGGATATAAAAAAGATCAAGGGCAGAAATAGTCTTACTTTTGTCTGTTCATATGTTCACATTTCTTCTCTGCAAACTTGGCATGCAATTTAACCTTTTCCCAAACAGTTATGCCAATGTTAAAGCTTTGGAAAATTTTGAAGAAGTGGAAGAAAATGCTGATTTTCAGCCTTTTCTCCAACATTTTCCCCTCTATCAAAGAGAATTTTCATTCTGGTAGTTGCATGACTTGATCATCGCATGCTGTTCATCCCTCCTTTTGCCTTAATATTTTCTCTGCTCTATTGTACGCACATTTTAGCTTTATCAACATCCATTTGTGGTCTTCAGAAGCTTTCCAGTGGGGACAATTCCAAATGCACTGTTTGGGAAATGGTTAACCCATTCCCAAATGACAAATTTTGGGTGATCCAATTTGAAAGATGCTTCTGACGACAAAAATGGTGTTGTTAAAGACAGAATTTGAGTTATAATACAGCACAGAAAATATTGAGACAAAAAAGAGAAACTGTTGATTATCAGCAGTTTCTTCTTTTGCCTCAATGTTTTCCCAAGCTATATCTAATACGGACGTCAAAACCAGGTCTTGTTTGGGAAAGGGTTAATAAAGTGTTCCGTTTCTGATATATTTCAGGGCATAATATAACCCCAGTGATGTAGTGACACCTTCCACCCCAGCAAGTATTGTGTGTTTTGGACATTTTCTTTTATCTACAATGATTTGGTGACCCAGCAGCACCACTGTGCAGAGTCAAGTGGAGTCAACAAGATTGACACAGACCAAGATCAGACAGGATGGATCAGCGTACACCAGGGATCAGCCCCGCGGGGTCCATGAGTTCGCTGTCTGGCAGCTTCAGTCCCCGGGACAGTCCTGGCCCGATGTCCCCGGGGATCGGAGCTGAACGATCGTTCACGGACAGAGCCAAGAAATCAGGGGGTGGGGGTATACAGATGCAAATTCAACAACTGCAAGGTATGTCCAGATAAAACTTTACAAAAACCCCACTCAAACAATTATTTAAGGTACCGTAGTCAACCCTAATGAGATTCACAAAATTTTATGCGCGACATCGTTAGCAGTTGTTACATATCCAAACCTATTCGGGTGATGTAATAAACATTCAGCAGTGGAACATTACTCCATCGAATGTTTATGACCCTGTCCTAATAATTACAACATCTTGTAAATCTCGTTAGAGGTGGACTATCTTACGTTATCCCATTGTAGTAGGAATATTTTGTACAGTAAATTTTTTTCACAGTAATTTCTTACTTTCCCTTTGAATGTTCGTTGTACAAACTAAGTCCTTGGTCATAATGCTTCTATGAGTTACGTTGGCGGTCTTGACAATATATTCAGTCCTAATTAGTTTTAAATGCCAGACCTGATTTGTAAGATTACTAATCCAGGATTTACTTTAATCTCTAGGAGTAATGACCATTGTTTGAATGATTTCCTGCTGTAAGCATTTTATCCAGGGTAAAATCCTTATGAAGGTTTTGTAAACATCCCAGTAGTACACACATGCATATGATCTAGAAAAAGTGCCCTGTTTGCTCTTGAGACCTCCATGGACCCAGATCAGCTTGCATTTGAATACAGTTTAGTCTAATCTAGTGTGCGTAATGTAACTCCTACAGTCTCAAATTTTGGAAGATGTTCTAACTTGCCACAATGAATCTCCACGGTGTCTACTGTCTAGTTTTACTTGCCACCTTTGAAATGCAGATGACTCTTCTTACTCTTGAATCATTATTAGACAAAAGAAGAAAATGCAAACACTATTGCCAAGAGTTTACTTTTTGTCGAGCCCGCTTGCGGTGAGCTCGACATAGTTGTCACAATGGCGGTTCGGTGTATGTGCGTTAGTGCGTTAGTGCGTGCGTGCGTTAGTGCGTGCGTCCGTCCGGATGGAGCTTGTCCGGGCCATAACTTCACCATGGATGGAGGGATTCAGAAATAACTTGGCACAAATGTCAAGCTCAGTAAGGCGGAGTGTCGCGTGCAAGAACCAGATTCCAAGCTCAAAGGTCAAGGTCAAACTTGGAGGTCAAATGTCAAAAATGAGAAGATTTTTGCTTGTCCGGGCCATAACTTCACCATGGATGGAGGGATTCAGAAATAACTTGGCACAAATGTCAAGCTCAGTAAGGCAGAGTGTCGCGTGCAAGAACCAGATTCCAAGCTCAAAGGTCAAGGTCAAACTTGGAGGTCAAATGTCAAAAATGAGATGATTTTTGCTTGTCCGGGCCATAACTTCACCATGGATGGAGGGATTCAGAAATAACTTGGCACAAATGTCAAGCTCAGTAAGGCAGAGTGTCGCGTGCAAGAACCAGATTCCAAGCTCAAAGGTCAAGGTCAAACTTGGAGGTCAAATGTCAAAAATGAGATGATTTTTGCTTGTCCGGGCCATAACTTCACCATGGATGGAGGGATTCAGAAATAACTTGGCACAAATGTCAAGCTCAGTAAGGCGGAGTGTCGCGTGCAAAAACCAGATTCCAAGCTCAAAGGTCAAGGTCAAACTTGGAGGTCAAATGTCAAAAATGAGATGATTTTTGCTTGTCCGGGCCATAACTTCACCATGGATGGAGGGATTCAGAAATAACTTGGCACAAATGTCAAGCTCAGTAAGATGGAGTGTCGCGTGCAAGAACCAGATTCCAAGATGAAAGGTCAAGGTCAAACTTTGAGGTCAAATGTAAAAAATGAGTTGATTTTTGCTTGTCCGGGCCATTCCTTAACTTGGCACAAATGTCAAGCTCAGTAAGGCGATCCGTACAAAAAATGGGTGCCAGGGGGCATGGCTTATTTTCCTTATATGTGACCCGTTGCGCTAAAAGGGACCTTATCGGATTTGTGAAAAGTATCGACCCTAGTCCGTCTGCGCAGTCCGCGCAGCCTGACTAGGGTCGAAACTTTTCACGTTTAAGTAATTTCTCTACCTTACAATATTTTCGTTTTCCAAATACGACATCGGATGGACTTCTGCTTGGTCTGGTATATTTCTCGGAATTTGGTTTTATGGACTTAGCATAAGGTCCCTTTTAGCGTGACGGGTCACATATGTATACTCAAATTAATCCATTCTGGTATCTCGTTATAAATACATAGACATGTAATATTTTGTGAACAATTAACTGTCTCACCATGATCCCCATCATTCCAACTTATTTTGTCCCCACTTTTACAACGCCATTGTAATGACAGCTGTAGACATAGGTATGGTCTTCTTTCTTCAAAATGAGCGGGCTCGACATGTTGCCCTTCGGCATCTAGTATAATTATGCACTTAGTTTTGTGCTAAGCCCTCATTAAAGTTGATAAATAATATATTATATGAATTGAATCTTAAATGGATTAAGGGAATATTTTGGATTATTATGGTAATATGACCTTTCTAGTGTCAAATTTCTATTGATCGAAATAGATCAATTAAGTATTATCAGTCCTCAAATCTTCTTTCAATAACTGTAAATACATTTAGAGATTATCAATGAAGCTTTTATTGCAAAATTAATGCTAAAATACATGAATAAAGGTTTTGATAGATCAAATGTTATAGCCTATTCCATTACTTTTGCTGAAACCATCAGCTATTGTAACCTTACTGTTTTGAGAAAGTTCTCAGCAATTTGTTATACCCCCCACCTACGAAGTAGAGGGGGGTATATTGGTTTCACCATGTCTGTCTGTCCGTCCGTCCGTCCATCTGTAGACTTTTTCGTTTCCGTGCTCTAACTCATGAACCGGTTGACCTAGGATCATGAAACTTTACACAGTTGTTGCCCATGACCCCAGGAGGTCCCCTGTTGCTTTTGGGTCACAAAGGTCAAAGGTCAAGGTCACAATCGGACTTTGTTTAAAATCTGTTTCCGTGCTCTAAGTCATGAACCGGTTGACCTAGGATCATGAAACTTTACACAGTTGTTGCCCATGATTCAAGGAGGTGCCCTATTGTTTTTTGGTCACGAAGGTCAAAGGTCAAGGTCACAATCGGACTTTGTTTAAAATCCGTTTCCGTGCTCTAACTCATGAACCGGTTGACCTAGGATCATGAAACTTTACACAGTTGTTGCCCATGACCCCAGGAGGTCCCCTGTTGCTTTTGGGTCACAAAGGTCAAAGGTCAAGGTCACAATCGGACTTTGTTTAAAATCTGTTTCCGTGCTCTAAGTCATGAACCGGTTGACCTAGGATCATGAAACTTTACACAGTTGTTGCCCATGATTCAAGGAGGTGCCCTATTGTTTTTTGGTCACGAAGGTCAAAGGTCAAGGTCACAATCGGACTTTGTTTAAAATCCGTTTCCGTGCTCTAAGTCATGAACCGGTTGATTTAGGATCATGAAACTTTACACAGTTGTTGCTCATGACCCAAGGAGGTGCCCTATTGTTTTGGGGTCATGAAGGTCAAAGGTCAAGGTCACAATCGGACTTTGTTTAAAATCGGTTTCCGTGCTCCAACTAAAGAACCTTTTGACCTATAGCACTTTTTTCAGTGACAAGGCGCTAGTGGGGGGTATTTGTCCGCTTTGCGACAGTTCTAGTTGTCAAACAAAGTTCTCAGCAATTTATTGTCAGAAGGGCTGTGTTTTCAAGCATAGAATGTTTAGAAAAGTTTCAGGACACAAATAGAAGGGGGATCTATACTATTCTCAGTGACTATATAGGGCCAGTGATAACTGGTTTGATCTAACTTGCTTTAAGGCCTGGCCTGGTCAAATACTTGATTCCATGTCCAAATCGGGGCTCGAGCATATCCAAAAATGGTCAATTGTACTGCATATGCTTGGACATGTAATGGTATGTGACCTGAGGCCTTTAGACACTGTTTAGATAAGATTTCCATGTACATTCTTGTCAACAAATATGGCATTAACTGTTTGATGGAATTCAAGTTAAATTCAGTAGACCATATTTCAAGTTTCAACAAACCTCTTTTACTTTTCCTTTTAGTTCTATTTTAATATTCAAGTTTCATTCTTTCATTCAAACAAGTAAAGCCCTTGAAGAATGATTGTTGAAATCTTGTTTACTAATCATTAAAACTTTCTTTCGCAGCATGGGGTGAGAGGGGGTAAATTAAATTTGAAACTTTAATTTTCTGTAATTATTGTGATATATCAACTTTATGGCCTGTCATTTGTAATTATGTCTGTCAAACAGTTCCCAGTCATTTGGAATTGACTGTTAGTATGATTTTGATTTCAAGTAAATTCTTCATTCTTGGGTTGATCTACATGTTTGAAGCAAACTTTCACTGAAGATGTTAACAGCTGAATGTAAAACCTTGAGGGAAGGATAGCCAGCAAGTATTCTTTTCTTCTCAAGGTATTCCTGACCAATATCCATGTGCAGTCATCAAAATCTCAATATTGCTTTGGAAAGTTTAAACCCTTTTCTTTGGCAGGCAATATAGACTAAGATCAGCCTGCACAGACGTGCAGTCTGATCTTAGCCTACACTGCCTCCTTTCTACTTCATTTTTTGTGGCAAAAATTTAAGCTAATCTTATCGAAATGTCTCATTGGTAGTTTGTTTGAAACAAAATTTGAACTCCACAGGACAAGAGTTTTTGAAAGTGTGAATTGTCTTGGCCCATTGTGTATCAGAAGCTGTGAGAGTTGAACCAAGTAAAAACTTTATTGGTAATTTCTTTTTATTACCTTATCAGGGCAAGAAGAAATATTAGTTTAGGTCCGAGAATCAATAGCAGACAGAACTTTAATTAATAACCCTGTGTCCACAATGTGATGTCAGGCAACAAGGTTCATAGTAACAGCAGGATATAGTCAAATTGTGCAATTACTGGATTTACATGGAAATATTATAGCCATGACCTTGAAAAAGGCCTTTTAAACCTATATCAGCCCTGATCAGCAGGCATTTGTACACACTGTCTGATCAAGATTAATGTTATTATAGCTTTAATAGCTTCTTCAATACCCAAAGCAACTTGAACAATATTAGATGCAGATCACTCTTTATTAAGGCCAAGGCTGATTTGGATCCAAAATGCTTGATATGAGAGACTACAGCATCGTCTAAATTGATAAATCTTGTATACGAGAATAGATGTTTCTCAAAAGTGAAATTGTCAATGCCAAAGCAGGAGGGAAAAGAAGAACATATTATTATTTCATCGTGAACACCTTTTACTTAAAGTGGTGTATGAAATTTTGTTGTTTGAGAAAGTGTTAATAAATAAATTCCTGGCTGTCATGACTGATCAGTTTTTAGAGAGCGTAGTCTCTCTATTAGCAGCCAGAGGCCACAAGCCAATATTTTGCAAACCGAACAACAGAAATAGTTCCTTCCAATGAAGGCAAAATAGATCTAAACAACAATTGGAATAGTCTACAACCATACATGTCATTATATAAAAATATATGACTTGTATGATCTATGCAAAAAATTCAAGTATACAAGTCTTAATTAAATAGAAAAAAGATCAGTGTAGTAATTTGTCATTTACAATTGGGTCATGCAGGTCATTCAGTCAAGTCATGTAACCTAAATTTTGGACAATGCAAACAGTCTAAAAATAGAATCACATTCCACAGACTATGGCGCGCGAACAGGGTCTAAAGTCAATATAGCGCTAGACCGATAATTAAAATAGGGGTAGACCGGTAAAAATAGCGGTCTACCCTTATAATTTTACCGGTCTACCGATAAAAATATCGGTCTACCCTTAAAATAAGGGTAGACCCCTATTTCAAATAACGGTCTAGCGATAAATTACCGGTAGACCGATAGTTATTTTTGACCCTTCTGCTCGAAATCTCATTAGCCAATCAAATGGCTCGTTACATCCTCAACACACCGGAAATAAGTGATATTTCCTGTTTACAATGGCGACCGGAAAGATGCAGTCGGTCTATTTTTCGTGTGATTTCGGGCTTTACACGTTGTTACAGACGATGACAGGCGTTTGTTGGGAGAAATTCTTTATTCTTTCAAGTAGATGATGTCTGGAAATACAGAACGGATATCGAAATGTTGCGCTCTTGGTAATTTTGTTACTTGAAATGAATTATTTTCTATTGAATAATCTGGCTCAGAACTTTCTAGGCGGTTCAAAAGCTCATGTGAGCTTATGTTATTGTTATTCAGTCTTGTCGACTTTAAATATAATTTACTTACTTACACTCCTTCCCCTATTATCTGTTTTATTACCGTAATTATTCTAATAAACGGCCGGTTTAATCAAGTTTGCAAAGTTTTGTTACAAGGACTGTAAAATAAAGATTTTGGCATGTAATTCTTTCACTGTAAACAAATTGTCGGTCAGGAGATCCTCTCTTTCATTGCTTTTAGGAAGTGATATTTCATCATTCCCATTCAGGCAAGAACTCACTAAAATTACGCAAATAAATACAAGTGCGCGCTAGTTTTACTTCATATGTTGTGTACATGCACGCAATGTTTTCTTTTTGTAAGGTCAGTCGAATTTGGGCATGGAACTAATGATAAACTGGAAACCTAATACGCCACCGTATATCTCAGTGTTATCATCCTTGTCAGTTAAATAATTTCCACTCGGATTGTTTATTAAAATGGTCGAACCCGAATGAATATATTGAATAATCGAATGACGTCATCGGAATTTTCTTCTGCATCTGCAGAGACTGCAATGTCGGGCATTTTCGACCTTTCGATTCTAGTAACAAACAACGCATGTCGGCTGTATAGTCATTCAAATAATTTCCACTCGAGTTGTTCATTAAAATGGTCGAACCCGCATGAGCGAATGATGTCTTCGGAATTATCTTCGGCATCTGCAGAGACTGCAATGTCAGGCTGCCAGTTGAATTTTGGACAGTTTTTCCCCAATAGTAAGCTTGCAATTTAGATTTTATTGTATTGTCTATCGGACGTTGACGGCTTTTTCACTTTATGTAACTTGAACATGTACAGTAGATCAAAACAAAAATGACCGACCGCCCCCAATTCTTTAGCGTGAACCAACAAGGAACGTCACTCGTCTTATACTAAATCAAGTTCACAAAGAGTTGCCTATCATTGTCTGCATTAACCCTTTCCCAAACAAGACCTGGTTTTGAAGTCCCCTAAAGAAATAATTTGAAAAAACATAGAGGCAAAAGAAGACAAGAGGACCATGATGGTCCTAAATCGCTCACCTGAATCAAGATGACAAGAGTGATAATGGCAATTTTGTCAAATTCAAAGGCATGAAACTTATAAGGACTTTCTGTTTGGAAACAATTAAGAAATAATTTTGTTCCAATTGATCCTGTAAGGTTGGGTATGAATTAGCACAATTGTTGAGTTAGTTAATTTTCAACAATTATTTCATGATTTCGCAATATACAACATAGGGCTAATTTTCAAAGCATACTGATCTGTTAGAGATTGATCATTTATGATAGGCTCAATTAACAAGATTTTGTCTGTGATTGATAGAATATAGTGAAAGATTACCATCTGATAAGCTAAAGCTAATCCCTTATTTGTTTACATAAGATAAACATGGGGCCAGCCTAAGAGCAACAGATAAGGGAAATAGAAAATTGGGCACAATGGTTTATTTTTTAAAGAATTTTCTTATGATTTCTCTAAGTCTGATAAGCCCTTCCTCCCTGCCATGCCCACATTGTTTGACCAATGGAAAAATTTGTGAACACATTTTGCAAAGAGTAACTCAAGGAACATTCCAGTAAAGTCTGGTTCAATTGGGCACAATGGTTGATTTTTAAAGAATTTTCTTATGATTTCTTTAAGTCCGATAAGCCCCTTCCTCCCTGCCACACCCACATTTTTTGACAAATCAAAAATCCGCGAAAGAGTTTTGAGGAGGGTCACTCAAGGAACCTTCCAGCAAAGTCTGCTTCAATTGGGCACAATGGTTGATTTTTAAAGAATTTTCTTATGATTTCTCTAAGTCTAATAAACCCCTTTCTCCCTGCCACAGTCACAGTTTTTTACAAATGAAAAAAACTGTGAACAAATTTTGAAAACAGAGACTCAAAGAACATTCCTGCAAAGTCTGCAAATTGGCCCATTGGTTGATTTTTTTAAGAATTTTCTTATGATTTCTCCTAGTCTGATAAGCCCCTTTCTCCCTGCCAAGGCCACAATTTTTTACAAATAAAAAGATTTGTGGTCAAATTTTGAAAAGAATGACTCAAGGCACATTCCTGCAAGGTCTGGTTCAAATTGGCCCAATGGTTGATTTTTAAAGAATTTTCTTATGATTTCTCTAAGTCTAATAAGCCCCTTTATCCCTGCCATGGCCATGTTTTTTTTTTCAAATGTAAAATTTCTGAACAAATTTTGAAAAGAATGACTTAAGGCACATTCCTGCCAAGTATGGTTCAAATTGGCCCAATGGTTGATTTTTAAAGAATTTTCTTCTGATTTCTCCAAGTCTGATAAGCCCCTTTTTCCCTGCCACGGCCACAATTTTTGACAAATGAAAGAATTTGTGAACAAATTTTGACAAGAATGACTCAAGGCACATTCCTGCAAAGTATGGTTCAAATTGGCCCAATGGTTGATTTTTAAAGAATTTTCTAATGATTTCTCTAAGTCTAATAAGCCCCTTTCTCCCTGCCACGGCCACATTTTTTGACAAATATAAAAATTTGTGAACAAATTTTGAAAAGAGTGACTCAAGGAATATTCCTGCCCAGTTTGGTTCAATTGGGCCCAATGGTTGATTTTTAAAGAATTTTCTTATGATTTCTAGTCTGATAAGCCCCTTTCTGCCTGCCATGCCCACATTTTTTGACAAATCAAAAATTCACGAACAAATTTTGAAAAGTATCACACAAGGAACATTCCTGCCAAGTTTGGTCAAAATTGGTCTAATGGTTTAGGAGGAGAAGATGTTGAAAGAAATTGTGAACGGACGGACGGACGGACGGACGGACAGATGGACGGACGGACGGACAGACGGACGGACGACGGACAAAAAGCGACCACAATAGCTCACCTTGAGCACTTTGTGCTCAGGTGAGCTAAAAATGCTGATGATCAACGATTCAACATATGCCATACTATGGCATGTCATGTACAATGGCATGTGCTTCAAATACATGGCCTCTGCAATGTACCCATACTATGACTTCTGTCAAATATCTGATAACGGTAAGCCAAGCTCGAATGGAACTTAAAGGGGCCCATGCTAGGTTTTTATGCTTCCGAATTATTCGGGAACTCATATTTGTGCATGGAAAAACAATTTACGATGCATAAAAACCTCAGTCATGGAGAATAACCATTTTTCCTTTCCTATAGATCAATCCTTTAGAAGAGTGTATACACATTCTATTTTTACTTCAAAAGGAGACAAGGTCAAAGTCAACGAGACACACCTCCGCGGTATAAACACACCATACAACCGGCTGTGTCAAAGACTGTGACCTTATTCGCAAGGGATACATGGAAAGGTTTATTTTGTACAAGCATTGAACATTTATATGCATATAAATTTTATCAACTATAGAATACCAAAGATCTTTTCGTTTATTCCTAAAAGTAAATACATTTGACCTACCATGCACATGACATCAGATGCCGAATCTGTCTTCGCAAACTTTCGACGCAGCCAGTTGTACGGTGTGTTGAATCTTGCTGAGCGCATATGACGTACCTCTGACGTAATTGATTTTTGAAGGTTTGGCATATGTAACCGTTACAAAACAAAAACAAGGACAATATGAACCAACCCGCACATTATTAATTGACTTAGATTTTAATACTTAATAAAGCTTGCGTGCTTACAATGGACATAAGTGATCTACCCCTTCAGGTTGGTAATTTCATACTTTATGATTATTTTTGGTTTGTAATTATTGTGCCATAAATTTGCATTTTCAACAGCCTAGCTGATGCCCCTTTAAGACTCAAGGGCTTGACAACTCTGCATGCTAATATTGATTAAAGACTTGGACTTGGCCACTATAGAGTAAAACCTTTGAAAAAATAACTTTAAAGAAAGAAAGTATTGTCTAGGAAAATATTATATTGACTATTCTTGCTTAGATGTTGCATTGTTTCAATAATTATTTTTTAATTCTCATTTGTACAAATGTACAATAGTTACCTTGTGAACCAAAATTTCATAATTGCCGAAGTTCCCTTTTGAATTTCTCTTCTAATTGTATCCTGGTTTAGAACATAAAATCATATTTTAAGAAAAATAAACAGATTCCTTCTATTGTTAATTTACACATGGGCGGATCTAGAGGGGGGTGGGTGTCCGGACCCCCCAGGCATTGGCCGAAAATTAAATTTTGACTATATAAATTCAGTGTAACGTTACATATTTATTACATTTTAAATGAAAAAGACACCATGCAAGTTTATGACGGCACATGGGTTTCTGGAAATCCAGATTCTGGGTGAGTGGGTGGTATCCACGTCTTGGTCTGGAGTGTAATAATGATAAGTTATGTCTGATTAGGTTATGGGATTCTTGTAAAAATCTATAAGTTGCAGTTTTTTTTGTTTGCTATGCAAGCCACCTTGTGACGTTGCTTGCCAATTATCAAAAGCAGCCCAAGCAAGCACACTGTTCCGGACAGGAAAGGGTTTGCTAACGTTCGAAAGGTTGTTAAAATTCAATGATGAAATTTCACATAATATCAACAATCTGCATCATTCTAGACATGTATTTGACTATTTCAGGACTGGAATGCGGTGTCATGCTGATGAGTTGTTCCCTGTTTGACAGTACAGATTGTTATATTGATGAACCATTTTGTTACTCATGGGAAAACCAATTTTTTTTAAGGTAGGTAGGTGCCAGTTATATTCCTTCTTCCCTCCTGTCCATGATCCCTTGGCTTCAAGACAAACTTAAATTTAAAAGAAAAAAATGCATGATGACTGAGATTCTGAGTTTTTCGCTCACCTGAGCAGGAAGTGCTCAAGGTGAGCTATTGTGGTCGCTCACCGTTCGTCATCCGTCTGTCTGTCCATCCGTCCACAACATCTTCTTCTCCACAACCATTTGACCAATTTTGACCAAACTTGGCAGGAATGTTCCTGAGGTGACCCTTTTCAAAACTTGTTTGCAAATTTTTGATTTGTCAAAAAATGTGGGCTTTGCAAGGCGAGACTTAAAAATCCTATGAAAATTCTTTAAAAATCAACCATTGGGCTAATTTGAACCAAATTTTGCAGGAATGTTCCTTAGGTGACTCTTTCCAAAATTTATTCACAAATTTTAAGATTTGTCAAAAAATGAAGGTAGGGCATTATGGGCATACCAGACTTTGAGAAATCCAAAGAAAATTCTTTTAAATTTAACCAGGTATAATATTGTTAGTGGGAGTCAAAACCTTATACCTACAGCTCGACAAAGCTGGAGTTGCAAGCTCGGGATATGTCTAATCCCCATAAAATAAACAAAGACAAGAAATGTTTATTCAAGACGGCCAGAATGGGGAACTGCAGGTAAAAAGGGGTAAATACATTCTATTTGTTATTTAAGCTGTCCTTTGTTGATGGTCCTCATTTACATAGTTTTGATTAGATCATTCAAATGAATACCCACATCACAGGGTTTGATAAACATTGAAAGATATTTTACAATTTGGAAAGCCCTTAACCTCTCCTATTTGAATCTCTAGAACAGCCTCTAGATATGTACTTCAGTTTAACCCTTTCCTGAAAATGCCTAGTCTGACATCCCTAAATAATTAGAAAATGCTTGGGAAAATATTGAGTCAAATGAAGAAAAGGCTGATAATCAGTAATTTTCTCTCTTAAATTGTCTCAATAATTTATCTGCTTTATTGTGCATGAATCCTTTCTTTATTCATATCAATTTTATGTTCTTTTTTTTTAAATTGGAACAGTCTATTCCTTTTCAGTTTTGGAAGGGATTAAGCAGGTTTTGGCTCACTTATTGGAAATGTTGGGAAAATGTTATTGCAAAAGACGCAATCCCAGTTAAAGTGGACAATTGACTAAATTTTTTTCGAAATTTTTCATTTTACCATTCACTAATTCTGGACAAATTTTCTTCATGGATCACATCTTTTGCGTAAATTTCTCTTGTTTTATCAACTGGGCTTGCTTAGTTTTGGATTTATAGACTGTTAAATAATCAAATGTGTGCATAAAAATCTACATATTTTAAATAGACCCCTTTGTGAAATGTGTGTCTAATTTCACATTAAGTAATGCATAAAGAATAATAAATCCGATACATTTTAATGAGTATTTGTTTGTAAAATGTGAATCAATTGACAATATGGGTTAAAATGGCGAATTGTACCTATGCGAATGAAAATACAAAACGGCCATCCTTATACAATTCCTTTAATTTAGAACGTTGACTACTTCCAACTATTCTAAAATACACCTAACAACCTTTAATTTTCTCTCGTATTGTTAAACAAAAGAAATGAGTTATTCCCTTAATCGATATAACGAAATGGAAAGTCAATAATTTGTTACAAATCAACAGTAGCTTAAAACTGGTCCGTCCCGAACGTAACTACAGCTTGTCCCGTACGTAATATGCTTTCTTTTCTTTAACATCACAGCCTCTGTGTTATTACCTTTTCAATCAAATCATAATATTATCAGGCAATATCCATTTGCCAGACACTTTGTCAAAAAAATTGTATTGAAATGAATAAATGAAAATAAATACAACTCTTTAAGCCATCTGGGTGTGTTGTTTTACAAATCAAAACTTTCTAGCCAAATTAGTTTCAATTTATAAAAGTTGAGATGTTCGTATTGTTTTGACACATGAGGTATGTGTAATAACTTCTTGATTAAGTGAAATATTAACCAAAATTTGCTAAACATCCTTATCTCTGATGGATCTAATATACGAAAACGTACGGGACACTTTTTATAAAGGTAAGAAACGCTGAAATAGTCTATTTTAAAGCATCATTCTAGTGTAATGTATATGGGTATGAATATATTCCTATATATATCAACAAAAACAGGCATGTTTTGTGGAACTTTCTTCAATATTGTAAAAATAGTCTCAATTAAGCGTAATTATAATACCATTACGTACGAGACTAGTACGAGTACGTGTACAGTCTATTATGTGGATTAAAAGTCTATTTTGCTTAAACTGGAGTCATTAAGGAACCTAAAACACATAAAATAAGCACAGGAAACGTTCCATTTCAGCAATTTAAAAACTGAAAACTAAAAATTGCCTCGAACGTTATGGACTCGTACGTCACTTTTTAATGTGTACCCAATTTTATTTGGCCTGCTGTATCAATGCTATTATAGTAATCGGCTTAATTCTTTTTGTCCTATCTGAAGACACTTCGAATAGTGATGTTACTTGAAGAAATAAACTATTTATAGTTACACATTTTTAACTGCAGTTACTTTAGTTCTTGCCTCGTACGTTACGGGGTTAAAATTACGGTAAATTGTTTAAGAATGATGTTGATTTTTTAAAAATATTGACAAAAGTATATCAAAATACGACTTCATTTTGATTATATATATTTATACTAAAGTAGATTACGCTAGATTAATGCATTAAATGTAGATTTATGTCAGTGTTTCTTAGCTTAAAAGAAAGTGTCCCGTACGTTTTTTAATTTTGGAGACAACGACTCGAGGCTGTTCTACAAATTTTGGATTATATTTTTTACATAAATCTTGGTATCGTTTTGGAGCTCTATGTATTCTGTACAAGATTGGGACATTTCTGTTAGGATAATTTATTGTTGAAATTGAAATTTTTGGTTTGAAAGTTAGAATTTATACCCGGAGACACCGGTTTTTCGTACCCCCTAGTTTGATTGTCACATGATTTTCATAAGAAATGGAGTTCTTAAGAGCGTAAATTATAGATACATTTTTTAGTTATAGGTGTTGGATGAAAATAAATGTGGAGGGCATTTATATAATGTTGACTATTTGCAGCTAGAACATGTTGAAGGCCGGAGACATCAATTGTCCCCTTTAACTGGGATTGCGTCAAAAGAAGAAAATGCTGTTAGCTTATATTTGCATCTTTTTCTTCATCATTTTCTGTCCACTTTTGTACATGAATGCAGTCTTACTCAGCATTCTGTTTTGTTAGTTACAGCAGTTTTTAATTCTACTGCTCTGATGTTATGATGTTAGGAAAAGATTTAACCAAAATCAAATTGTTACTGTTCAATGAATAGTTCCCCTATGTTGTGGGTTGACTGGTTCCATATAAAAATGATTAAGAGGGCAGTGTTTGACAATCTTTTCTCAAATTATAAGACCTTAATATTTGAAGATTTTGGGTAGTTTAATGTCTAAAGACTAAAAATTATCCATATACTGTAGCTTTTGATCGTAACAGAAAGTCCTTAGTTATATGCCTTTTCAAATGACAAAATTACCATTTTTGCTCATGTCACCTTTGTTAAGGTGAGCGATATAGGACCATCATGGTCCTCTTGTTGAATTTCTTCTTAGCCCAACTTGACATTCCTGACAGACAACCAAATTAATGTCTATAAAGATTGGATTTGTGTACAGTATAACACAGAAAATATTGAGACAACAGGAGAAAATGCTGATTTTCTTCTTTGGTCATAATCAGCATTTTCTCCTTTGGTCTCAATATTTATTATGCCCCCTTTCGAAGAAAATGGGGGTATATTGTTTTGCAAGTGTTTGACCTACTTTTAAAAAAAAATGCTGTTTTTGTGACAAGCTCTCGTATAGGCGAGCTATGTTGTCTGCGTACAACTCTTGTTTACAGCCTTGATATTTCACACATGGACACCTCCAACCAAGACCTTTCATATTTGACCATGACCTTGGACCTTGTGACCTTGGACTTTGACCTGCATCAAATGTAGGCCCTTAAAGGGGCATATATGTTTTACAAACATCTCTGGTTTTATTTAACCTTTTTCCAAACAAGACCTGGTTTTGACATCCCTAATAGAAATGGCTTAAGAAAACATTGAGACAAAAGAAGAAACTGCTGATAACCTCGATATTTTCTTGGCTATATCACACACAATTTCAATCTTAATTAACATCCATTTTGTCGTCTGCAGCAGCTTTTGAATTGGACCTGCCTAAAATGCTGTCGTTTGGAAAAGGGTTAAAGGACATCAAAACTAGGTCTTGTAATGAAAAGGTTAAATTTTCTTCAATACCTTTAAAAAGTTCAAGTGAACAGGATAGCATGAATCCTGATCACACAATAAGATGATCTGATCTGGAAGCATGGTGCTATCAAAATACTACACAATCCCTATTTCCATAGATCTATTTCAATTTGAATCAACTATATATTTTGTAGGTGGAACAGACAGTCTAGAGTAATTGGAGAGTTTTGTATGAATTTGTGAGGTAAGTCTTGAAACTGATTTGTAAGAACCTTCGTGTTATTTTAGTCTTTTATGGATCCAGATCAGCAATACAACTACAAGTCTACACTTGATTGGGATACAAAAAGTTAAGTTAAGCATTCAACTATTTCCAAAATAAGCCTTGGTAAATATTGAGCCAAAGAAAGAAATGTTGATAATGTTCATTTCTCCTTTTGCTTCAAATATTTACATGTATTGTACCATAATGCATGTATTATCTTCTTGAGCATCCATCCTTTTTTGTCTGCAGTTACTTTCATATCATTCTAAAATTTTGTCATTAACAAAAGGACTAAAGAGAAAATGATATAAAAATGCATTTTTACTGATCAAATTTGTTGAGGTAAGAAAAATGTATATCATAAAAAGGTCATGTGATGATTATCTCTAGTGACAGTGTTTCATTTATATTAACCCCATTACCAAATGACAAACTTTAAGACTTGTCCAAATTCAAAGATGATGCAGACGACAATTTCAAGTGAATGAAATTTTACATTTTTTGCCCTTTTTCCATAGAAAACATGGTGGGAAATGAAGAAATTGCTTGCAATAAGCAATTTCTTCATTTTCCATGATGTTTTCTAAAGCCATTATCTTGTGGGGAGTCAGAAAGAGTCATTGTGTGGTAATGGGTTAATATCATACAGTACAAATGTTCCTTAAACTACTGTATAAAAGAAAATGTGTAATCTACATGGCTGGAAACAATACAATAAACTGAATACTTCAAAATAGTTATATATTTGAAAATCAGCCCTATGTTGTGGGATTTTTGTTTGTGGATTTAACCCCAAATCCTTCAAATTATCTACATGCAATAAAAACTCAGCATATGTTGTGGGTTCTCAGACCCACTGGAGGTATTATCCCAATGGAGATATAGAGCAAAATCTTAAGCTACATGACAATATGGGACATCTTCCTTATATCAATGAAGAAATTTCACGGTCGGAGACCATGTCCCAAATACCATTCCTTGCAGTAATTATGTAAAAAGTTTACAAACAACTTAATGAATGGACACTTCACAAAGACATTAGGCAAGTGGCTTTAAAAATAAATGCAATGATTTTCAGGGGTAAAATAAGTTTTTATACGCCCGAAGGGTCGTATTATGTTATCGTCTGCATCGTCTGTCTGTCTGTCTGTTAGCAAATTTGTGTCGGTCCATAACTTTGAAACTATAAGGCCTATAGTCTTGAAACTTCACAGGTGTATAGATCTTTGTTTGATTCAGTTAGAAAATTTGTGTCCGGTCCATAACTTTGAAACTATAAGACCTATAGTCTTGAAACTTCACAGGTGTATAGATCTCATAGCTAGGGTGTGCAGAGCACAAGAACCACAACTCTACCATTTGTAATTTTTTAGTTATTGCCCTTTGTTTGATTCAGTTAAGCAAATTCGTGTCTAGTCCATAACTTTGAAAGTATTAGGCCTATAGTCTTGAAACTTCACAGATGTATAGATCTCATAGCTTGGGTGTGCAGAGCGCAAGAACAACAACTCTACCATTTGTAATTTTTGAGTTATTGCCTTTTGTTTGATTCAGTTAGCAAATTTGTGTCTGGTCCATAACTTTGAAACTATAAGGCCTATGGTCTTCGAAACTTCACAGGTGTATAGATCTCATAGCTTGGGTGTGCAGGGCACATTCCCAAAGACAAATAGGAGGACAAGACAAAACAAACACTACCATCATAATAAATACAATATACTTTAGTGTTTGCTAGAAAATACATCCTAAGGATCAATGAAAAGTTCAAAACATCACCCATTTATTTCTGAGCTTCGGGCGTATGATGCCACGCCCAGCGTTGCTCTTGTTTTTAACCCATTCTCACACATTTACGCCTTTTGACACCCTTTTAGATAATTTCTTTGGAAAACATTGTGGAAAATGAAGAAATTGCTCGTGACAAGCTATTTCTTCATTTCCCACAATGTTTTCTATGTAAAAAGACCCAAAAATGTTAAATTTCATTCACTTGAAATTGTCGTCTGCAACATCTTTGAATTTGGACCAGCCTAAAATGTTGCCGTTTGGTAGTTAAATTGTTTGAATACATAAAAGAGCTTGTCTCTTAATTTAATATTCAAAATTATGTCTATGATATATTTGCAGGTTTGCTCTTATGTAGGATTAATGCTGTATTGGATGAATAAGAAATGCCATGCCAACAAAGTCCTGATAGTCACTCGGTATACCTTGATTTGTGGAAAAATTGCCATATCCAGAAGTTTAAGATATTGAATTCACCTCAACCATTGTGCAGAAATGTGAACTTTGATATACACTTGTTGTACTTTTAGCTCATCTGAGCACGAAAGTGCCCATGGTGATGTGTTGTGATACCGCTGTGTCCGGCGTCCGTCAAACTTTACCTTCTGTGCACTCTAGAGGCCACAGTTTTTGCCGAATCAATCTGAAAATTAGTCAGAATGATTGTCTTGATGAAATCTTGGACACGTTGGAAAATGGGTCATCTTGGGTAAAAAACTAGGTAACTAGGACAAATTTTAGAAAAACCTTGAGTGCACTCTAGAGGCCACATTTTTTGCCCAATCAATCTGAAAATTGGTCAGAATGATTGTCTTGATGATATCTAGGACAAGTTTGAAATTGGGTCATCTGGGATCAAAAACTAGGCCACGGGGTCAAATCTTAGAAAAAACTTGTGTGCACTCTAGAGGCCACATTTTTTGCCCAAGTAACCTGAAAATTGATCTCGGACAAGTTCGAAAATGGGTCATCTTGGATCAAAAACTAGGTCATGGGGTCAAATACCCTGTGTGCACTCTAGAAGCCACATTTTTTGCCCAATCAACCTGAAAATTGGTCAGAATGATTGTCCTAATGATATCTCGAACAAGATCAAAATTGGGTCATCTGGGGTCACAAAACTAGGTCAAGGGGTCAAATCTAAGAAAAACTGTGTGTGTATTCTAGAGGCCACATTATTTGCCAAAATCAATTTGAAAATTGGTCAGAATGATAGTCTTGATAAAATCTTGCAAAAGTTTGAAAATGGGTCACCCTGGGTAAATAACTAGGTCACATGGTCAAATCTTAGAAAAACCTAGTGTGCACTCTAGAAGTCACATTTTTTGCCTTAATCAACCTGAAAATTGGTCAGAATGATTGTCTTGATGATATCTTGGACAAGACCAAAATTGGGTCATCCAGGGTCAAAAACTAGGTCAGGGGGTCAAATCTTAGAAATACCTTGAATGGACTCTAGAGGCCACATTTTTTGCCCAATCAACCTGAAAATTGGTCAGAATGATTGTCTTGATGATATCTCGAACATGTTGTCTTGATAAAATATTGGAAGATTTATAAGTCGGGTCCTTCGAGGTCAAAAACTAGGTCACAGGGTCAAATTTTAAAAAAAACCTTGTGGGCATGCTAGAGGCTTTATATTTTGCCCTATCAAACTGAGTAATTGGTCAGAATTGGTCTTGATGATATCTTGTACATTTTCAAAATAGGTTCATCTGGAGTAAAAAACTAGGTCAGGGGTCAAATCTTAGAATAACCTTGTGTGCATTATAGAGGCCACAATTTTTGTCCAATCAACATGAATTTGATTCAGAAAGATTGTCCTGAACATGCTCAGATTTTTAAATTCCTTTACATCTATGAAGAGTTTGAATATGGGTCACATGGGGTCTTGAAATGGGTATCTAGGTTTAATCGTAATATAACTATTGCATTTAGAGGCTAGCTACATCATATACAGAAAGCTACTATCTCAGGTGAGCACTTTAGGGCCAATGGCCCTCTTGTTTGTTGTTTTTGAAAGAGTTAATTTATTGTGTATTCATTGCCATAATGTACATAAATGTAAGTTATTAGTTTCAACCATTAATTGAATAGCTCTTCTGTCTCCCAGAGCAGAATATTCTCTAAGCAAATCTGCTGTACATTTCAATGTCTTCAAACTCATTAACAGAGAACATTTTCTTTAACTTGTCCAAATTCAAAGATTCTGCAGACAACATTTTTATAGACATACAACAAGTGATAAAAGCAAAGCTTTCGTCTTGTGGGGCATCAATATATGGGATAGGGTTAACTCATTACCACAAAGCAATTTCTTTATTTGCAAAATGAATCCTGATTTTGATGACCCACAAATACATTAGAAAACATTGAACGAAAAGAAGAATTGTAACTTTATCCCTTTTCATGTATTTACATATATACAGAAAGTCCTTGTTATATGAATATATTTCAATGAACTTGTGACAGATACAGGTAATGGTTCGAGCACCATATTACCATCTTGCAGAAGTGACTTCAACTCTTTCTCAAAGAGGACCAGGGACCCATTTTACTAAATGAACTTAGCATAATTTTTGTGTAAATTTGAACATAACTCAATCTGAGTGGTATTGATTGGCATGAAGCATGATTCTCATTCAATCAAATGTCTTGTTACATAATTTACACTAAAATGTTTGAAAGTTGGCTTGTAAAATGGGGCCTTGATGTTCCTGTGAGAGAAAGCTTGGGAAAGCATTGATACTAAAGAGGGACATTCTAATAACCAGCATTTTCTCCTTTTCCTTCACCAAACTTTATCTTCCCATATTTTGTTGTCTGCAGCTGCTTTTGAACTTGAGCAGTCAAAAATTTTGTTGTTTAACCTTTTCTCAAACAAGACATTTAGAATGGCTTCTCTCCCTCTTATCATAAGAAGGGGTAAATATATTCAAAATTTGTTATTTAAAATCCAAACCTATGTTGTGGGTACTTATTGCTATGGTCTCATCAAGATGATTTCCTGTACGAAAAAAAGAGGCGGATTCCGCTTGGAAAACAGGCGTAAATGAGGCGTAAATGAGACGTAAATGGCAATTTACGCTTGTAACAGTGGCGGAGTTATACTTTACGCCATAGTCACTGTGCAAAGTAGTGGCGTAAATTAGAGGCGTAAAATGAAATGGAGGCGTAATTTTATCATAGCAGGCGTAATTTAAAACTTTAATTTTTGAACAGGCGTAATTTTTGGACTTAGCTATTTTAACAAGGCGGAATGGCTGTTTCTTAAAGCGGAAAATAACTTAAACTTTCCAGGGAGACAGAATTTTTGGACTTAGCAATTTTATAATGACGCGATTCCAATATACTAGCCATTTTCATTTTGCACTGCATAAGATATAGGCAAAGAAAAGTCTTTTGTTAAGAAGGTCAAACTCCAAATTCAAGGTCGCAAGGTCAAGTTCAAGATTGATGGTCTTGGTAGGAGGTATGCAAGAGTAAACTATCAAGACTCCATCTGTAATAGTGATTGAAATATAGGCCAAGTTCTTGTAAAGTATAAGCCTTATGGTAAAGGTCCTAATGCCAAAGGTCATGATCCCAAATGAAAGGTCTTAACAAGTTCTATCCATATGTGAAATATCAAAGCTCTATATCTCACAGTGTATGAGATGTAGGCCAGGTTAAACAGTAGGTCATACTTCAAGGTCAAGGTCACAAGGTCTTAATTCCTGAATGAAAGTAAATGTCAGGTAGAATCTTTGTGTGAATTATCAAGGCTGTATCTAAACAAGAAATGTTTGTAGAACATATATGCCCCCTCAAGGGCCTACCTTTAATGTAGGTCAAAGTTGAGGTCAAGGTCCAAGGTCATGATCAAATGTAAAGGTCTTGGTAGGAGGTGTCCATGTGTGAAATATCAAGTCTGTATGTGTAAAAGCACATGAAATATAGGCCAGGTTAAAGTTATTTAAAGTAAGTCAAAAGCCAAGGTCATGGTCAAATGCAAAAGGTCTTGGTAGGAGGTGTCCATGTGTGATATATCAAGGCTGTACATGTAAAAGGACACGAGATAGAGGCCAGGTTAAAGTTTTTACAAAGTAGGTCAAAGGTCAAGGTCACAAGGTCCAAGGTCATGATCAAATGTGAACAGTCTTGGTGAGAGGTGTCCATGTGTGCAATATCAAGAATGTATGTGTAAAAGGACATGAGTTAGAGGCTGGGTTAAAATGTTAAAAAAGTAGGTCAAATGCAAAGGTCAAGGTCACAAGGTCATGGTCAAATGTGAAAGGTGTTGGTAGGAGGTGTCTATGTGAGAAATATCAAGGCTGTATGTGTAAAAGGGCATGATATATTGGCCAGGTTAAAAAAAAACTTAAAAGTAGGTCAAACTTCAAGGTCAAGGTCACAAGGTCCAAGGTCATGATTCCAAATGAAAGGTCTTGGCAGGAGGTATCCATGTGTGAAAAATCAAGGCTCTATCAATAATAGTGAATGAGATATAGGCCAGGTTAAAGTTTTTTTAAAAGTAGGTCAAACTCCAAGGTCAAGGTCACTAGGCCAAAGGTCATGGTCCCAAATGAAAGGTACTGGCATGAAGTATCCATGTGTGAAATATTATGACTGTATCTCAAATAGTGCCTGAGATATATAGTTCATAAGATATAGAATTAACTTTGTGAAAATAAGGCCTCCCAGTCTATTTTCTCCCAGTCTAAGACCATTTCCTACTTCCTGTTTAGAAAATTGGAGGGAATTTTGCTTCTCTGACTTTTTGCAAAGTTAATGTTTGAGGTATGTATTCAAACATTGATATTTGATGAATCCAGTACATTAAGGGGCTCACTAAATGGTAGGACCAAGTGAGGCAACATTGGTGAGTGTTCTTTTGACTAAATTAAACAAATTCAAATGTTCATTTTTACCATTCCCCACCCACATTTTATGTAGTAAATATCTAGGAGGCGGGATTATGAGGCGGATTACGCCCGTAATTTCTTAAAAATTCCAAGCGGAATCCGCCTCCTAGCAATTACGCCTGTAAAAAAAATCCGCTTCATTTGCATATTCCGTCTCTAAAAATTCCGGTTAATTAACATTTTACGCCTCTAAATTACGCTTGGTTTACGCTTGGTTTCCGTCTCATTCCTATATTTCTTTAAACAAGCTTACTAGCGGAAAATAAGGCGGATTCCGTCTCATAATTCCGTCTCATTTACGCCTGTTTTACGGGCGTAATTTTTCGTGCAGCAACGAATACCAACAACATAGAGTTTGATAGCCGACATTGAAACATTGCATTTCGAAAGTCGACAAACCTTTCTTATCTGGAGCCGTCAGTGAAAACTGAGGTGATTATTTAACCCATTACCTCACAGTGACGCCTTTTGACTCCCAACGAGATAAAGGCTTTAGAAAACATTGTGGAAAATGAAGAAATTGCTTGTGACAAGCAATTTCTTCATTTCTCACAATGTTTTCTATACAAAATGACCAAAAATGTAAAATTTTATTCACTTGAATTTGTCGTCTGCAACATCTTTGAATTTGGACTAGTTTGAAATTACGTCGTCTGGTAATGGGTTAAACCCTTTCCCAAGTGGAAATATTTTTGGATGACCAATTTGAAAGCCACTGCAGACAAAAAATTAATGCAGTGTACATAATGATTAGATTTACATATTACAGAGAATATGGAGATAAAAAGAGGAGGTGCTGATTGTAAATCAACATTTCCTTCTTTTGTCTCAATTTTTCTGTATGTCTTTGTCATTCAGGGAAGATGATCAATGGTTGCTGAAAGTTTGTTGCTCTTCCTCAATGTTTTCAAATAGTGACAAATATTTAGACTTGTAAGGTGCATTGTATATACATTACCACAGATGGAATTTTAGAATTGGTAAGATTGAAAGAAATTTTTGGAAAACATTGTTGGAAATGAAGAAATTGATTGTGACAAGCAATTTCCTGTTTTACACATTTTTTCCAATCATCAAAGATAAAAAAATGTACTATTTCAATCAATTTATCTTCAATTTCGGACAGGACTGAAATATTTATGTGACCATCGAAGACGGAATATATGAGCTGCGATGCGATAAAAGGGGAATTTGGTACATGCAAAAAACAAAGATGCAGATCAGCTCCGCATTAATTAAGCGTGTATCTGATCAGCGTCCATGTTTTCGCTTCTAGGAAAGAAAAATCTTTTGTATTCATCAATACAACCCTGTAACCATTTTCTGTGGCTGCCCAGACTCATTTGAGTAGGAATCCCTGAATTGCGATTTTCGCATGTCAAGGCTCATTATGGATCACTGTGTCGTCCAGGCATGTTGAATTGGAATTATATTGTGGGTAATGAGAAAATTGCTCGTTACAATTGCTCCAATTTGATGTGAGTTTCAGACAATAGGATAATTGTTGTCAACAGGAGATAATGTGTTTGTAATACAGCTTTTAGGAAATATTGATGAAAAAGAAGAAACTACTGATACATCAATTTCTTCTTTTGCCCAAGCCAATTTGACAAATACTGTAAATGTAGATTTGTATACATTAATATTGAACTTTATTGGACCATAGGGAATTGATAATAAATATTGAAATTTAATTGTAAATGTCTTTATTTTTTCACTTTATTTTTTTTTCATCTATCAACCCTTTCTCAAACAGAAAAAATGAGGGTGATCAAATTTAAAAGCTGCTGCAGATGACACAATCACTTTTGATTAATAAAGAATTTGCACACATTATAGCTCAGAAAATATTGAGGCAAAAGAAGAGTTTGATGTCTTTATCAACAGTTTCTTCTTTTGCCTCAATGTTTTCCAAAGACTTCTATATCCTCATGACTTGTACTGTAGGTACAGAATGACCCTTTCCTGAACCCCAAAATTTTAGACTGTTCAAATTAGAGATGCTGGAAAAGACTTTACAAATACATCATAGAAAATATTGAAGGTAAAGGGAAAATTGATGATTGTCAACAATTTCTTCTTTGCTCTTGATATTTTATATTTGAATTCAGAAAACATTCTGAATGTATTTCAGATCCGATGAGAGGCATTTAGTTATGTAGTCTCTCAGTAGCTCCACTGGCCGTCAGGCCAGCGGGCTATTGTCATGGCGGTGTGTCCGTCGTTCGTACGTCAACTTTTTCTTTAAAAATCTTCTTCTCAGAAACTGCCGGATGGATTTCAATCAAACTTCACAGGAATGATCATTGGGTGACCTTCTCTCAGATTCCTTCAAAGAATTTGGATTGAATCAGAGTTACCTTAGTTATATGCCCTTGAATGTCAAAATTAGCTGGTTTTGACTCTATTTTTACTCTAAAATCTTCAAAATTTACCAAACAAGACAGAACTTTGACTGATGGTGACTATCAGATCTTTCCTTAGTATAATTTTCAGCTTGATTTGATTTTTACATCATGAGTTATGAGCCCTTTAAATTGACAAAATTGCTATTTTCTGCTCTATTTTAACTTTTTTTTCACTCTAGCAACTACAAATATTGACCAATCAAGACAAAACTAGGACTAGGAATTTTAGATCATGAGTTATGAGCCCTTGAAATTTCGCAAAATTGCCATTTTCGGCTTTATATTCACTTTTACAACTATTAGTATTAACTAATCAAATTGATACAGAACTTTCACAGAATCTTACTGACCATACAATATTACTTGCTTGTAATTTTCAGCTTGGCCATGCATTTGCTTGTTTGTGCAGCATGAACCTTTGAAATTGCATTCAACAAGACTAATAGTCAGGCCTGTGGAGCACTTCCAGACCGCCACAGCTGTCTAGTATTCATTTGTTCCAGACCAAATCAAAACTGTTCCAATTTACCTTATCTTAACCCTTTCCCAAGCAAGACCCGATTTTGACGCCCCTAATAGATATGGCTTGGGAAAACATTAAGACAAAAGAAGAAACTGCTGATAACCAGCAGTTTCTCCTTTTGCCTCAATATTTTCTGTGCTATTTCATACACAACTCCTTTCTTTATCAACACCCATTTTGTCGTCTGCAGCTACTTTAAAATTGGAACACCCTTTTGTCGTTTGGGAAAGGGTTAAATGGAAAAAATTAGATTGTTCCATTTTCACAGCAGATCATGACCATCAATCTGAGGCATCACTTAATAAATTATTATTATATATCCAGTGGGAGTAATCCCTATCAAAGCTTTGTATGTTATAATATGAGGTTTTTAAGGTATATGACCCATCATTAAAAACACCATTTTCTAGCCATTGGACATGCATCAAATTACACACACTTGTAAATACACTTCAAATAAGTTGAATCACTGTGCCGGATTTCAAGATTATGCTTCAAGAAGAAAATGATTTACAAATATCTTTTTACTCTATATTCATATGCAAGGGAGGTAATTTATAACATTTTTGTCAAATATTTCCATAATTATGCATCGATTCAAAATTCTAAACCGTTCAAAATGCGTATCTTTGTATTTGGAATGGAAATATAACACAGTTTAGGATTTACTGGCACTTTTCAAATTTCGCCCCTGGCTCTTTGGTTCTAATGATGGGTTGTATATGTTAACAAGTATCTGGTGTTGTATGCAACACATAAAGTCCCCTACCGGCTTCACATTGACTCAATATGGTAATCAATAATAGATTAAGATGAACAAGTCATCAAAATAATTGTCAAACATATGAAATGTTATGCCCAACTGGAGGTGATTAATACTGCTGCATCACCACCCTGGCTAACATGGCTTATAATTTTTTTTACATTTTAAAACAGGTTTCATCAAGTTAGCTTGCTTAGTTATTAAGTTATTGCAGGATCCATTTCTTGCCATATTTTCACTATTTCCGTAACCATAGCAACAACAATTTTAGTCTAAAAACAAAAATAAAATGATGTGCATAATCTACACATTGCCATATAGTCATATACCAAGTCTCATCAAACTAGCTTGCTTAGTTATTATCTTATCGCAGGATCCCATTTTTGGCCATATTTTCACTATTTCTGTAACCATAGCAACCTCAATTTAAGGCCAAGTGCAAATAAGCATTCAAAATTTATGTTCCAGGAAACAGCAAATTATTTTGAAAACATCTGTACAAGTATCATCAAAATAGATTAGTTTTCTGAAATAAGGATGCATTTTTTAATTTTGCTGAAAATTTCAGACAAATCGGTCAAGTCGTTCAAAAGAAATAAAAGATTGAATATCGCAAAAAGACCGAAAAAACAGCTTTTTTGTGTGACATTGATCAGAAATGCATTTTTGTTTTATAAATATTTTTTCATTAAGCGATAAATAGGATGTTGGTCTTTAAATTTCTCATCTAGAGCCAGTTTCTGAAGAGAAAACAAACACAATTTGTCAAAAATTAAGAAATTCTTTGTTTTTGCGAAAATTTTAAAAAACGCCAAAAATGGGCCAAAAATCCAAAATCTGGGTTTTTCACTGTGGGTGGATGCCACAACCACAGAGAAAGTGGTTCATGAGATATTATAACACACATGCATGGTGGAAAGGATGTAGTTTCTGATTTACATCACTTTTTTCTTTTTGATTTCATGTCATAATTTTGGTAGTCTTTTTCTTTTGACAAAAATTTGTCCCAACAGTAACGGTTGCAACCCTGCCTTTGTTTTTTGATAGCTATTATCATTATACAGATAATTTCTGGCCTCATTCACAGTCCCAATTTTTCCCAAATGGTTGTCAAACACTTTCCATTTTAATACTTTGTTGTATCTACATATTTACAGCAAGCACATCCAAGAGAAACAATGTCCCAACAGTAACGGAAATTGTCCCAACAGTAACGGTTACATTCTTGATAAGCTGCTCTTGTCTAATCGACTACATAAGATGTTTATTAGCTGTCCTGTGAAACTTCAAGATATCCATGTTAAGTTGATACTAGCATTACAAGTTAAATATCAAATGAGCCAAACGTTTCAGGGGTTCAAAGTCAGGCCTTAATAGAATGGCTTCTGAAAGTCTATTGTCCAAGCTATAAATTGATTCTTTTTAAATGACAGTATGCATTTAACTTATAAAATTTAATCCGTAAGACTCTGAGAACAAAAAACAAGTGACTAAGAATGACTGCATAAACCTTACTGTAATAAATGCATGTCTAAATTGATTAAATGGCTGCCGTTACTGTTGGGACAGATTTCTAGACAATTTAATTCAAGGAGCTACTTGGTAAAAAATGGTTTCATTAACTTTCAAGAAGACTTGGCAAGCCAAGAAACCTTTCTCAAGCTACAAAGTGCATTAAAAGACTCAAATTATATGAACGTTACTGATAAAATGAACACTGATATAATTCTATTAGACCTACAGAATGCTGAATGGCAAGCAATTTTACAATTTATGCTGCACATGTATTCTTGATCTCATTAACAAGATATGTCTCATATTCATGTAGCAATTGATATAATCTAAATTTGATAGATAAGATAGGAACTTCTTCCACTTTTTATTGTGTAGACCTCACCTAAATGCAGATTTGCCTAAGTCAAAAATGATACTTTTTATTAAGTTATTTAACCACTGAAACTTTGTATCTTTGGAACCCAAACATAGCATTTAAAAGGGGTTGAAATAAAATGACATGCATGTATCCTAAAAAAGAATACAATATACTTGTACATGTTTGAAGGTGAGTTATAAAGCTCATACGATCATAATATTCATATTATAACTTGATATACGTATAAGATACAAAATATCCATTATATAGACAAAAATTAGTTTGCACATGTATTTTAAATTTTACTCTCTGGAGTTGTCGAAAATCGCAATAAGTCATGAGATAATCATTTAAACAATTTTGTTTTACCTTAATATACATTCACTTAGCCACTAATGACTATATAATAATACATGTACTACCATACATAATTTATCAGCCCTGCAAGAGTTTTAATCAGATACTGTCTTACAGAATTAAGATAACACACCAAGAACAAACAATTCATAGGTGAAGATTAATTTGAATTAATGTATATGCATAAATTTATTCATTCATAAGTTGGTATACTCAATCAATTTACATGTAGTGGATTCTTTTAACATTTTAAGTTTGATTTTACTTTACAAGTATATACTGAAAATGCTGCAGTAACTTTCAAGTCATGAATAATTGGTCAACCAGTGCAGTCCGTTATTTTCTTGTCATTGTGAGAACAAATGTTGTCTGGCAATATCAGATCTGTTAGAATGAATAGCACAATTTAATACATAGTATACAATGATTTTGACCTCTCCTATTGAAAACAGGGTTAATGCAGTGAGTTGGAAGATGTATATAGTTATCACCATTGATTTAAATATTTTGGCTGGGAGAAAACCGTTACTGTTGGGACATACTTTAGCTTGAACTTAAACTGTGGAAAATTATCTGGAATCCAGTAAATTTTCTTTAAATGAAACTATGCCCTTCTTTACCTGTTTCAATGTGTTTCTTATACAATTAACCATTTTTAAGGTAGCTACACCATCAGAGAGTTGACTATTTGGCTTTGGGCACTCACATGATGATGAAATACATGTAAACCAGATTTTTTTTATCTTCCTGTGGAATCAATGCTTAGTTATCTTATCTAAACACCAAGATGATAAATCCCATTGATTAGTAGCCTTTCTAAAATGTTATAAGGCTCTAAATACATGGAAGCTAATGGTGTCCCAACAGTAACGGCAAATCCGTTCATTTTTAAATCGCATATTACAATGTAACGACACGAACTATTGAAGTAATTCTTGTTTTTTATTATTGAGTTATGATGTCTTTTTCTTTTGAAATTGTTTTATTTGACATATTATGCTTTATCTTCACTGAATAAAAATAAATACAAGTACGTTTTCACAACTCATTACTTTTCAAAGCATTTATTGTAATAGTTTTCTCAAAAAATCAAATGAAATGGACAAAAAATGGGTAAAAAGTTTGTATATGGCATTGGCTTACTATGAAACAAAATATAATTGACAGTCCTCTGGGAAAAAATACTTTTTTTGTTCCTAAAAAAATAAATAGAAAATGAAAAATATGCCCCAAGTATTATAAATAAAGCCCAAATAATTTTTTCATAAGACTTAATTTCCTCGAAAACATAACTTTTTTGCAAAGTTGAACATATATGCTACCATAAAAATCAACTGAAACATACTAAAACAAAAGTTCATTTTTGGACATTTTGTCACACCTTATTTGCACTTGGCCTTAAGTCGAAAAACAAAAATAAAATGATGTGCATAATCTACACATTGCCATCTAGTCATATACCAACTTTCATCAAAAACGCTTGCTTAGTTATTAAGTTATCGCGGGATCCAGATTTGAGCGGACAGACGGACGGACGGACGGACAGACGGACGGACAGACGGAGGGCAAACCTATAGTCCCCTCCGGTGTGAACACCGGTAGGGGACTAATTAGAAAACAAACTGGATTTATAAGATAGTGACTCAGGCCAGAGAGGTCTCTGTAAACAGTTAGTACAGTCTATTTAACAAGGGGTCAGTGCAAAACTATTGTAACTACATATTTTCAAGAAATTCACATTTTTGCATTTTCCGAATCTTTAGGAAGGAATACATCATGTGTTCTAATATTAGGTTTCAAACCTGTATACCTAAAAAGATATTTGAATTTTAAAAACATTTTTTCCTCTTTAACTTTGAGAAAGTAAATAAGTTTTTTCCCTCTCCTGTAAAATTTTACAAAATGTAGTTACAATAGTTTTGCACCAAGCCCTTGATTATAACTTTGGGATTCAGATACTTTGACTTGAATTTCTTTGGCATATGCTTTTTAATCAATGTTTGTGTACAGGCCAGTCAGAAAAGAGAGTTTGGATACAAATAACAGATCCACCTATCACAAATACCACCACAGGTTGACTTATTGATATGAAACGTATCCGCAATGTCCCCAAATAAAAGTCCCCATATAAATTGCATGAGAACAAAAAAGAATTTGTCGATTAATCTCAAACTTCAGGGCTGGCCCTTCATTCCATGTCTGCATACGCACAGTCTGATCAGGATCCATATTGTTCTCCAATAGCTTCTTTGTGACTTGTAGTAACTTAAAGAGAGCAGCATTGATGCATATTGGACTGCATTTGACAACAGGCTGGTCTTCAAACTCAATTCTTAGAAATGCTATAAGGGACGTTTTTCCAGATCCCGGCTCATTTGTTTGTTTTGAATCTGTGTATAAATAAAACATAAAATTTTGAACAGTTTGATCACTTGTATGTGAAAACAGGCCTGTTACATTGGACTTAGGCATCAAGTTCAACAAATGTTAAACATCATTGAGTAGTTTCGTCACACATTTCGGTTTGCGTAGATACAGAACATGTTTCCCTTTGAACAGTTTGAGTTTCGATTGTCACGGAACGTCTTTAAGTAAGCTCTGTTTGCTAGGCTTATCTAGAAGCTATTAGAACAATCTTGCCACAGTAATCATGAAGGTACAGTGATGACACTTCATAGTACACTTGATGAATTCATACATATGGTTTCTTGTACTTCAGCGCATTGTTCATCTTCGTCTTTTTGTACGGTGGTTTGTGGTGGTGGTTACATGTCATCTGTGTCACATTGGCTAATTGTCCTCAATCTGGAATAAAAAGTAACACTACATCAATTAATTTTACAGTTATGATTATTCTACTTCCATGCAGAAATCCTGAATTTTAGTATGAAAACGAAATAATCAGACTACAGGGGTGGGTTCGTTTATTTACCCACTGAACACCATCTGGATGTGCAACTGTAACCAACACTCCTTTTGTCTCAATATTTTAGTCGCTATAATTCACAAATATTCTATCTATATATGATGTCAACACACATTTATATCTTCTGCAGCAGCATTTAAATTGAACAGTCTGATATTTTGCAGTTCGGAAATTATTCAATATTAATGGCAATATATCAGCTACACTGGCGTAGGAAGAGGGGGGGGGCCACCCCCCCCCCTCCAATTATTTAGAAAGGAGGCCCCCAATAATTCACAAAATGTTTTTCTTTCACGAAAGGTTTAGGTATAAAATGCTGTCTGAAAGTGTCCTGATTGAAGGAAATGACTTCTTTGATTTCAAAATTTTCTGGGGGGGGGGGGGGCGGGGGAGGGAACCATGCCCCCAGACCCCCACGCAACGATACGCTCGGTCGGTTTCCATTCATTTAAACATTCCCCCCCCCCCCCCCCCCCCCTAATATTGTAAACCTTCCTACGCCTATGAGCTATAAACAACTATAAACAGATTCTGACTGTTGGAGATTTTTCACGAAGCAATCGTCGATGAAATGTTCTGAGCATAGACGATAAGTGTCGTTGTATCTGAAGCCTTTCTCCGCTAGTTTGATTCGACGAATCCAAGCAGACCTAATTTTCTCATGCGTTGGTAACCTATGCAAAGAAATTTGACGTCCATAAACTTACTTTCCCCGATTATTAGAGCAAACGGTGAAATAAATTTTGTCTTTGTAAGTGTAAATTATAGTGTAATGCGTACTTTGATTGATTTGGCTTCTCTTATCTCCAATCGATAGAGAGTGCGATAGGGGAGATAAATATTGTGATCTTAGACAGGGCTATAGTACGAGCTCTGTGATTGGCTATCGAAAAAAATAGGGGTCTACCGATAAAAATAGCGGTCTAGCGTTAATTTTACCGGTAGACCGATAATTTAAATAGTGGTCTACCCTTATTTTATTGGTAGACCGATATTTTTATCGGTAGACCGGTAAAAATATAAGGGTAGACCGGTATTTTTAAGGGTCTACCCCTATTTTAATTATCGGTCTAGCGCTATATTGACTTTAGACCCCTTTCGCGCGCCATAACAGACAGATTCTAGTCTATCTGGGTAATGTGTAGTAAAGCCATAAGGTAGTAAAGCCGTAGTATGTTATGCCGTGGATAAAAGGGTCATTAGAGCAAATTTCCTTATCAACTCAACTTCTCATACATTTATGAATGGGTTGATTTGAATTTCCCTTTCCCAATCAAACGTGTCTCCAAGAGAAAGTTTTGAAAACATTGAGGCACTTTCTCCTTTTGCCTCAATATTTTCTGAACAATATTATGCACAATTCTAAACTTTAAAAATATTTTGTCATTTGCATCAGCTTTTGAAGTGGACCACTTCAAAAATTGTGGTTCGGAAATTTTTTGTTGTATGGTGACACTATGCTGCATCACAGAAAAAGAGGCTTTAATTATGTTGTCAATAGTTAATTACATTCCTCCATTCACTCTCCTTATTTTACAATGAAAATTTAGGGAAAATCCAATTTAGCCCCCCCCCCCCCCCCCCCCCCCCCCCGCAATAATTCAGACACATGGGCTTCAACAATATGAAATTGCTTCCTACGGGCCTGACACAACTCCACTTATATTCGATGATGGTTTTGCATGACGATCACACAGAATGCTCCCAATTAATGTAAGCATGCAATATTGTCACAGTTTGAAATTTATGTTGTGTCAAATACGCTCTCTAACAGTACTTTCAGTACTTTGATTACTTGTTACCTACTTCAATATCTCCATGTTGCCCTTGATAAAACATGGATCGAACCAGGATATATTGAAAGATAACAACTCTCATATTGTATGCATAGAAATGTTTATACCCATACCTTCTTTTTCAATAGCCTAATTTATTATTTTGTATTTGTATATGGATAGATCTTCAAATTTGTGTTGATGTGAGATACGCCCCAAACTGTAGGCCCAACATCAGACTTGGGTTTCCCCATTGGTGTGAAGAATAGTATATGGTTGACTAGCAAGGTTATCAGTCACGCCATGCTGGGCTTCCTACTGCACTGATTTGTTCTATGATAAACTTATTCATTCTGCATGATGCCTTATCTTTCTCTATCAAATTGATGCCTTTGATTCAGATTACACACAACACCCTGTATCATTGTTATAAACCAAACTATGATATTTTATGAAAATGAAATGAACAAAGAAGTCTTTTAATACTCCCTCCATGCTGGATCAGGTTAGATTGTACGATTCGTTTTAAGTAAAATATTTGCACGATTGAACACAGTATTCAATGTCCTTCTGAGCAACATTTTTTCATTTGACAGCCAATGGTCTTGCAAGTTTAAGTTCATTTTGAAGCTGTTGAACATTGTTCCTCTTTCTTTGGACTTCTTATTGTTCTTTTGAAAGAATGTGATGCTCCAAAATGTCTCTTGTTTAGCTTTGGCTAACACATTCATGCTGACATTAATGACTTTTTTTAGAGCAAGGAAGTGAGAATTAACACTAAAACCAGAGTATCAAGTTAAGTGGAATACCAGCCACAAGTGGCCTAGTTGGTGTTTATTGATGACTGCCAGATGGTACAACTTTATCCTCATTATTGTTGTACAGTTAATTGGATTGCTGACAAGTATAGACCAAGATCAGACTGCATAGACATGCAGCCTGATCTACGTATACACTGTCAGCTCTTTGATATGATTTTAGAGCGGCAAAGTTGAGTGGAATTCCAGCTACAAGTGGCAGTAGTCAGCGATGATTGATGTCTGCCAGATGATTACAACTTTACCCTCAGTCTTGTTGTACAGTTAATTGGATTGTTGACAGTATAGACTAAGATTAAACTGCATAAACTTGTAGTTAGACATGTAGTCTGATCTTATTCTTTGCTTACAGCTCTTCAGAAAATTGTTAGCACTTTTGTTATGTCTATCAACACCATTGCCTACATATTTCCAAGATAATGTTCTTGGGGGAATTTACAAGTTCAAAGAACTTTGACCTTTAACCTTCTGACAGTCTGTTAGCGCATCAGTCATGTCTAGCCACACCCTTGTTTACATTTTCCAGGGAAAAATTCTCAGAAGTTTTTTCCTGCTTTATCTTTGTTATGATTTTCTGAGTGGGCTAAACATATGTAATTTAAACCGGTAGTAACCCTTTGCTGCCAATCATCGTTCTGTTTCAAGAACTTTTGGGAAAGTATGTGTCACATTGTCTTCTGGAATTTATTTTGACATAGCCTTGATATTCAAATGCAGATCTAAATGTCCTTTTCTTTTGTGATGGATTTATTATCATGCAT